>PVJI01012457.1:0-51596 GCA_004026765.1 Micronycteris hirsuta | reverse complement strand
GGACTTCCATACAGTTTGATTTTCTGGCAGTTGTGGTTGTTTTCTGTTTTTAAATTTGTCGTTGTCCTTCTTTTGGTTGTACGAGGAGGCAAAGTGTATCTACGTACGCCTCCATCTTGGCTGGAAGTTCTACAGATTTCAGTTTTAATGAACATTGAATTTTGTAGGGATTCAATCCCCATGTAAATATGCACTTTGGTTTTGGAATTTTACCAAGACTCATCCCCATTTCAGAAAAATCATTTCACCCACCACAGATCTGCTCACTGTATCTGAGCTGGCAATATGGCATACCTGGATCAGAATTCTTTTGCAAAGATGACAATTCACGGCAATGCTATGAATAGGTGCACACAGCCACCTGCTTTATCGTGTCTTCCAGTAGAGTCATTACCAAGCTCTCACATATTACAATGTACAATATTTTGATATAAATTTACTTCCTGTTATTTTATATCACAATTAAGACAATGTATTGGTTATTTTTAACATAACCTACTTATACATGCAATTATCCATATATTTCATTGTGGGAAAGCAAAGTATTTTAATGAAATGAAACAACAGATCTGACAGGGATACAGGACACTGAGCTAAATATCATGGAAGGCTCCTTGCAACTCCAACATCTCTCATTCTGTGAAGAACTTTCAGTTTGGTAAGCTCTGATCATTAGTAAAGATTTATCTCTACCTTCACATTTGAAAATATTGTGATGAAGTTCAAAAGAGAAATACACATGGTTGCTGAAAAATTTGTGTGCGCAATGGGAAAGGCCATGTACCATAACGATGATGACTTTTACAGGTAATAGAGAGGAACAGAAACATACCTCAGGGAGAAGAGGAGCCTTCACTTCTGTTTAGTCTCAAGAGGCTACACTACTGACCTCACGGGTGATGTGCCCTGGCCTCTCCCTGGACCAAGGGTCACACATTTTAGTGACATACTGCCTTAGCAATTATTCCATGAAGTTCTTTCAAGAAAATATACAATGGTAAGCAACGCAAATGTTCCAAATGTGCAACAGGATGAAAACCTCTCACAACCAAACTGCAAAGTCTACTTGGCAAAGTTTGTCATTCAAACAAACAACACCTACAAGTGAATACTGGTTCAGTTATACTGATAGAACTATACTCCCATTTTTCAGAGGCAATCATTCTCTGTCATCAGACTGAGGAATAATCAATATCCCCATTGTATTAATTTTCAGTTTGTGAAAAGGTACTGAAGTTATTTCAGGAACTGTACCACCCCTTCCCCACACAAATGGATTCTCAGCACATCTACTTTCTCCATTATGTCTGACCACCCATTATCATTACTTCTTTCCCCCACCATATCAGTGCCCATTGGAGGCAACAAGTGTTTGACATTCCATAGATTTGCATATGTTAAAATAAACTCCCTAAAACAAAGTGTGAGGAAATACTCCCTGGTGAAAATAGATATCCATACTTCATGTATAATAAATATATCTGTCTTGGCCAAATGATTTACATTTGGCTCACAAACCAAAATAAGTGAAGGACTGGGAACAACCGACTAGAAAATTCTGCATTAATAAAGTTTAACAACACTGTAGTTTTTAAAAAGCTGTACTGAGGTATTTAAGTAACATATTAGAAGATAATTCTTCAGAAATTATTAAATATTCAAAATAACTATAAGATCAGATTAAAAAGTAATATTTGAAGATAAAAACTAAATCTTTATGTCTATATAACTTTTCTAAGTTTCCGAAAATAAGAAATAACCATTTATATAGAAAGGAAAAAACTCTATTATCAGCAATATCTTTTATAAGTGATTTCTTTCAATTTTTCTTCTCTGACCATACATATCAAATTTTTGAAAACTTTGTCTTTAACCAAATAAACTCATGAAACATAAAATGATTTGGGAACAAAAAGCACTTAATTCTCAAGTTTGCCATATAGTCAGTAGTTGGGTTTATAATGATTATGGGTTGATGTCCGGGATAAGGGACACATTTTAACATGATGAAACATTTTAAATCTACACGACGGAAAAATTAAGGAAAAGAAGCTCCACCACTGGCCCCTCTGCAAAAAGAAATGACGTAGCAACGGGACTCGGCCCTGGAAAGCTCTTACCCGCAGGGCTTCGATGACCAGGTCTCTGGCCTCCAGCTCCCCTTCCATCACACTGAGGAGCATCCGGAGCTCAGATTTACTGAGGGTGTCCACATCAAACTCTTTTTTCTGTAACACAAATTTTTAAAAAGCCATGAAAAAGCTATTTCTAGGAACAAGACACATGTCTATGTATGCAGCCCCTTTAGAAAGACCATGCTCTTTACTTTGGTACCCCCCCCACACACACAGACATACAGACACACACATGGAGCAGGTATGCAATGTATCATCTTTATTCCAGTGGTTCCGTAAATTCAAGAAGCACTAGGGCCCTGCTCGGCAGCAGACAATCTGCCCTGACCTTGAAAAAGGAGGGGTAGAGACCCTAACGCCAACGTCGTAAATCTCTCCACTAGGCAGACCTGTTTTCCTAGCCTGCCTAGACATCTAGATACAGAATCTCTTCAAAGTGTGACAAATTGAAAAGGACCTAGAATCTGCATCAAAACAGGCCCAGAATATTTGACAAGAAGTTGGGAGGGTAGGCAATAAAGCATAGAATGTATTCCTAGAATGGCCCTCATATAAAGGCTCCTGGAAGGTTGTTATAAATTCCAGAACATCCAATAATAACAGGTCATGTTTTTATAACACTCTGCAGTGGAGGCCACCAGCTGGCAGCCTACAGCCAAACCTAGCCCACAGATATGTGTTAGTTGGATCACAAAGTGTTTTGATTTTTTTATTCAGCCAGCATTAAAAAAACCTTAAGATGTCACAAAAAAAATCCAGATCTCTGTCTTTTATTCAAATTCAGATGACTGGGAAACCCCAGATGCACATTCCCATGGGGTAATATGCAGAGCCAAGTAGCAGCAGCCCCTTTGGAAGGAACATGCTCTTTTTTTTTGAGACCACACACACACAGCCAGCAATATGCACTTTTGAGAGGCCCAGCCCACCACCCACATTTCATTATCTGGGCCTATGGTGAGGTGAGTCTGGGACCCCTGCTATGTGGTTATCAAATGCTTCCTGATACAATGCCTCTGTAGCTTCTTGCTATTCCAAAGGCAGCTGAGGCTGGAATAAATGAGCCTCCCAGAGACCCAGCTAACCACGAGGTGCTGGCTCCAGGGGCCTGGGGGTCATAACCCTTACCCGTCACTCCTCCAGCCCTGCTGTCTTCTCTGCATTCCTCCTCTGGGGACTGCATCCAATATCACCACTTTAAATCCCACCGAACTACCACTGATTCCCAATTCTTTCGTCTCCAACTCCGCCCACTATCCTCACAGCACGTTTTATGAGCAAGTCTTAGGGCAGTCCTGTTCCAGGTGAAGCTGAAAGGATCAGTGTGATAGCTCTGCCTGGAAGTTTTCCACAGCCTCAGCTCCCTCCACAGCACATGTTCTGCTGAGTCCTTCTGGGGAGAGACTCATTTCATAAACCCAGCCACCATTAGAAGGCGGGGAACACACATCTATCCCCAAATGTCTCAAAATAGCCAACCGCAGAAGCCAAACTTTGGGACATTCCAGGATATCTCTTCACACTTGCATAGCACCCAATGGTTTCTAAAGTATTCTCAAAAACCAAATCTAATCTGGAAGATATCATCATGTTCATGTTTCAGTTGAGAAAACCACAACTCAGAGAAGTTGGATGATGTGCCCAGACCTTGCAACCAGGAAATGGCAGCACTACAACTAAGTGCTTGACTTGTCGACACATTTTCATCAGCACAAACATTCTAGAGAAGTACAAAGTGCCATTCTCCGTCATAAACAAACCAATAAACAACAAGTGCTGGCGAGACTGTGGAGAAAAGGGAGCCCTACTGCACTGTTGGTGGGAATGCAGACTGGTGCAGCCATTGTGGAAAACAGTGCGGAATTTCCTCAGAAAACTAAAGATGGAACTGCCTTTTGACCCGGCAATTCTACTACTGGGATTATATCCTAAGAACCCTGAAACACCAAATCAAAAAAACCTGTGCATCCCAAAGTTCATAGCAGCACAATTTATAATGGGCAAATGTTGGAAGCTACCTAAGTGCCCATCAGTAAATGAGTGGATCAAAAACTGTGGGTACATTTACACAATGGAATACTATGCAGCAGAAAGAAAGAAGGAACTTCCACCCTTCAGAATAGCACGGATGGAACTGGAGAGCATTATGTTAAGTGAAACAAGCCAGGCGGTGAAAGACAAATACCACATGATCTCACCTGTGTGGAACCTAATCAACAAAACAAAGCAAGCAAAATAGAACCAGAGACATTGAAGTAAAGAACTGACAGTGACCAGGGGGGAGGGGAATAACAGGGAAAGAAGGGGAAGGGTGAAGTCAAGGACCCTGTAGGCAAAGGACCCACAGACAAAGACAACAGGAGGGGGAGAGGATTGAATGTGGGAGGTGGGGGTGGGTACGGCAGGGGAGAGTAATGGGGGAAAAATGGGAGAACTATAATTGAATAACAATAAAAAAAATTACATGGACAAAAAAAAGAAAAAGGAAAATATTAATCAGCTAATGAGAACTAGGCTAGCACCTATGTAACTGACCCTACACTACCCCTTTGACACAGAAATAAACATGGCAAGCTCATAAATGATTACAGGGGCTTTCAAACAGGCATTGACCAGAAACTGGTCACTTCTCAGTTTCAAAGGAAACTTCTCAAAGGTTATAATAATAGTATAAAGGGGAAAGACCAGAGGTTGTGGTTCTTGGAAGATTTTAAAAGGATCTTCCTCTTAAAATTGTTTCTTTTTGCACGTACATTAGACAGGGCAGTTGTTTGGAAAGGCAGGGGCTGAAAAAGAGAAAGAGATGAAAAAGCTGTAGCAAGCCAAAGCATGGGTAGCTCCAGGAGACTTAAAAGTTTAACTGAGCGACATTCCTTATGACTAGTAAAATCCAATATAGTAGGGCTCAAATCTGCTATACAGCGGTGTCACATAGGTCTTATAACCCAAATATTCTCAAATTCAGACACAGAGAACAATCACCTGGTAACCCTGTTAACACAGACTGCTTGGGCTGCACAGCTGGAGTTTCAGGTTGAGTTATGTCTGAGGTGGGGCCCTGAAACTGCCTTTCTAATAAGCAGGCTCCTGCTGCTGCTCCCGCTGCTGCTCCCGCTGCTCCCAGGACTGCACTCGGAGAACCATTTCTGCCTCCTAGCCTCCATTTTCACTGCTATGTAAAACGAAACTTAACATCTATCCCACGAAGTTCTTATGAGGATTAAACAAAAACATTAAGTGCTAAATAAAGATGTGATATTAATAAAGGCAAGTGGTTGTTATTAAACCTGGGCACCCCGGTGTTTTACATAGGGAGGAGTGAGACATTGGCTATAAGCCTAATTCTTTGAAAAATCTACTAGCCCAAGTCCAATAAACTCAGTTTATTGACTATGAATAAAGACACTCTTTTATCCTCATCTTTCCCACTAAGATGGGAGAGTGAGCTGCAATTCTTATGTGCTGTAGAGCAGCGATTTTCAACCAGTGTGCCACAAAAATTTTTAAAACATGCAATACCTATTTAGTCAGGGACACTGATCTCTTTTCCCTTAGACTGTGACATTTAGAAAACGACAACAGCCAGCACAACAATAGTTGTCCAATGTAAATGAGTCAAAATTATATCTATCTGTTTTTCTCAGGTCAGCAAAAAATAAATTTTTTGGCGTGCCACAGAGTTTTAGTAATTAGTTTATGTGTGCAATGAGATGAAAAATGTTGAAAATCACCACTTTAGAGGGTAGTGTTTTTTTAATGCTGCTGATGGATGTTCTAAAAGTTTTTATTAATTGTATATTTTATTGTCGTCATTTCTCCAAAGCTTCATAAGTAAAGCACTCCATTTTAAAAACTAATACATTATGAAAGATGTTGCCAAGATTCTTATTCACGTTAAGAGTTAGGAGAGCTTGCCCTGAGTCCATCATCATCAACATCACAGCATGTGACCTGCAACCAAAACTTCTGTTTTTTAATATATCAGTAAAAAGGGAAATTCATTAAAATAAAAAACATAGTTTCAAGGGTTCTTGCTAAACCATAGATGGTTACACGGAGTGTTAAAAAAAATGTCTCTCATCACAATATACAGGGTTGACCAAAACGTCTGTTTGTTTTTTCCACAAGATGTCTCTAGTAGCACTTAGTCGTCTTTATAACTTCATTCAGAACCCCTGTTAGATTGTACTGTGGCAGCTGTAATATCAACATGCATTTAAAAAAAAAACCCTATCAAAATGGGTGAATTTTTGTTTAGCCATTTTAATACTGAATATGGAAGAAAATTAGCAACATTTTTGGCATGTTATACTTTATTATTTCAAGAAAGGTTAAAAACACAACTGAAACACAAGATCTGTGCAGTGTCTGGAGAAGGTGCTGTGATTGATCGAACGTGTCAAAAGTAGTCTGTGAAGTTTTGGGCTGGAGATTTCTCCCTGAATGATTCTCCAGGGTTGGGCAGATCAGTTGAAGTGATAGCGATCAAATTGAGACATTAATTGAGAACAACCAACATTATATCACATGGGAGAGAGCTGACATACTCAAAATATCCAAATCAACAGTTATTGGTGAAAATGAAAAATGCGCCTTTTATTTTAAGGGAAAAAATCCATACAGACTTTTTGGCCAACCCAATGTTAAGTGATATGTTATTTTTACAAAAATAAATATACTACTTCCTGGCCTATAGTAATAAAAATATTATAAAATTTTCAAATTGTCATTCTCCAATGCTTGAAGTTTCCATCCCCTATTCTGTCAAAACGGAGTAAAAAAAAGCACATGAGAACATTGTAGAGCAGAAGACTTTGGTTATTTTACCAATAAATTCAAAGCATTTTGGTGTTTTTAGAAAAATAAAGATGACCAAAAGCAAAAATCCAAATAAAAATTGTTACTATTTCATAAGAAGTGATACTTCTCTGATCTGACACACACATGGCACAAAAGTATTTAGATATAGAAAAAGTAATGAAGATTTTTTGGTTTATGAATAATTATTCTAAATCTTATAATATTTTTAAACCACTTTGTTGAGGTATGAATGACATACAAAATGTTTACATATTTAATGCATACAACTTGATGAGTTTGGAGATAAGTATATAGTCATGAAACCATCACCATAATCTATGCCATAAACACGTGTCACCTCCAAAAGTTTCCTCCATCCTTTTTTTTAAATCCTCACCCCAGAATATATTTATTGATTTAGGAGAGAGAGAGAGAAAAGCGAGGAGAGGGAAGGGGAGAAGAAGGGAGAGGAAGCGAGAGGAAAGGGAACCTGCCTGAACTGCCATCTTAAATGGTCAGAACTGCACATAAATCAATACCAAGTTTCCTTCAAAACCACTGCCTCCAGCCTGCCCACAAATTAAAAAATGCTGGGTTTATGTGTGCAATTCAACAGTTACAGCCAAATAGGGCCAGAAGACCCATATTCTTTAAGAATTAACGGAGTCAGCAAGTAAATGATGTGTAAATAATGGAGGCAACTAAATAACTAATAGTTCCATCATTTCAATTCATTGTTTCAAAAACCATTCAAAATAATATACACAGGGCAACTCTGTGTGTGCCTTTAAAGCAGCATACTAAAAACTTAGGGTTAGCTCTCTCTGGTCATAGACCTCAAATCAACCAAACCGCTTGGGATCTTTCACGCAAGAGAAGCAACTCAGTACACTGGAAGGAGGTAAAACCGACAAGTAAATAGACTGTCAGAAAGGAATCCTGGTAATGGATGTAATTAATTTTAAGTACAAGAAAACTGGAGTGAAAAGCAGAAAAGTGGTTCAGTCAGGGATGGCAGGCTCTGATTATTAAGGACAGCTATTACCCTTTCCTCTTTTCATAAGTCCCATCAATCCCTATTTTCCCTTCGGAATAAAAGGACCAGAGCGTAGATCAAACAAATACCTATTTCCATCCCAACTCAGCTTTACAATGTTACATCAGTCCTATGTGAGACATGCACCAACTCAACATGAGAGCTGGCATCCAGATTCAATAATTGTCCATTAAGAAGCTTACAATGAACTGAAGAAGACCATCTGGGTTATCTGCAGGTGGCAAATGTCAGCATGCTGATTTTCCAATGAAGAGGCTGAACCGTGTATGGTTAGAGGATATTCTTACAGTTACAAAGCCCTCCCGTGGAAGAGCGCAGGCCTTTGGAATTACCTTGTTGCCTTTTCAATGAACTATAAAAAGGTCAAAACCAAATCATTTGGAAAAAAGTTATCTACCCCACAGAGCAAAGTTAACACACTTACTTACAAAAAAAAAACAAAACCCTATATTCTATTCTGAAATAGCTCACTGCTGAGAGTTATAAGTACAAATAATTTTAAAAAGCCATCAACAAACAACCATGACAGAGTGTGGCATAAGGTATTGAAACTCATGTTTTCAAGTAGGAAATGATTAAAAGCTAGTATCTCAAGAAGCTGTCACTTGAGGATATATAATAATAAAATGACACAGAAACATTAAAAATGACTTTACAAATTCAGCCTCAAACAATTTGGTTATTTACTAACAATTTATCCAAGACAGCACTTTTCTCCCTTAAAATCAGGATTTCTACATGGATGACATCATATTGCACATGACATTAATACTGTGATCTCATTTTTGTATAAGTTATTTAGTTAATTAAACTACAAATTTAAAAACCCCTTGCTATTGATGTCATCACCATCTCTCTCATAAGTGGTCTCCATTCCATTGCATAATGGTCAAAGACAAAGGACAAGGTTCCTTTTCCATGTTATATAAGCCTTGCAAAAAAGCTCCAACAGAGAATACGATTAAGTACATTTAAACAAACTCTTCTAAAGCAATATTCAGACGTGCTTAGTGCTTCAATGGCAAAGCATGTGGGTGTGGAAGGGAGATGGTGCTCCAACCTTCCTAGGCACACTCAAAGTGGAATTCTAGTCCCATATTCCTGGGCACTTAAGGGTTATCCTTCTGAAACAAGAAAACATCTGTGATATCTATAATGTTAATTACTACAAATCACAGGCTAAGAGTTCCATTACAATCTGGTAACACACAAAGTTTTCCAATTGGCCAGTCAATATTAAGTATCATGACACAGCCCCTGGGTGAGTGTTCATTTTCTTCATTCAATAATATTAGTGAAACACCTACCATGTTCCTGACACTGTGCTAAGCAACCTTTGCTTTCTTTTATAAACAGAACCCACACAGCTCTTCTAGAAAGAGGAAGCTGTTCCTTCCCAGGCACAGACCTGCTCTATATGATAAACAGCAGATATCTGTAAATGGCTAAGTACTAAGTCTATGAAACGTTTTCTCACCTCACAAAGTTACCTGAAACAGAAGAGAACAGAACCAACTGGATTCAAGTACAAAGAGGATAAATGCTTTTCTCTAAAAAAAAACTGCTCCTGTGAGAAACATAATAACAATGATACCAACAACAATAATGAAGTATAAACAGATACAAAGAGAAATATACAACCTATTATGTAAGAAGGAAAAAACAATAGAGTGAAAAGCATCACATCAAAAGCAGTCTTGAGGGAATATTTTAGTCTATTTCCTCAACTTCTAGGCTATTTTTCTAAAGCACATAATTGATGCTGAAATTGAAACTTACATGCTCATCTTTGAAAGTCCCTCACCTGGGGTCTGGGTTACCTCTCAAGGAATCCTAGAACATTCCCAGCCACACTTGGACACAGCTGCCTATGGTCTCCCTGTCCAGTCCTTCTTACTTCTCAAGCCCCAGTTCAAATGCCATCCTTCTGTGGAATGTTTCCAGATCCTTCCACTAGTAATCCTCTCCATGATTCTTCCTCCCCAAACTCCTCATGCAAATTGTTTGTGCTCTCATGACACC
Source organism: Micronycteris hirsuta (assembly GCA_004026765.1). NCBI lineage: Eukaryota > Metazoa > Chordata > Mammalia > Chiroptera > Phyllostomidae > Micronycteris > Micronycteris hirsuta. The sequence continues at coordinate 41,582 of PVJI01012457.1, read as the reverse complement.
ATCATCTCTGAGTGGATTCCTGGTCTATGTCAGTATCTATCACTGGAATGTGTTTCTTTAAGGACAGCAAATATGTTACTCATGATGCTTCCATCTCACTAAGTGCTCAGTAATGTATGTCCAATCCAGATTATTTTCTACTTAAAAATTACGCTGTGAAATCTTCAATATTATATAGCTGCCATATAACTATAATAGAGTTTGTTTTAAAAAAAGGTTAGCAAAATTGCTAAGAAGTTTCTTTTCATTGCATTTATATTCAATACTGTGTCTGTAAATGAAAATTTCAAAGTGCTGGCTGTTTATTTGTTTAACATCACTGTTGTACACTTTAACAAAATCATTGTTGAAGTTTTTTCTTGTTACCACCACCATGACAACAAAATTCATATCTACTTTCTGCACATAGCTGCTCCAGAAAAGCCCAGAAGGACAACAATGTTGATCTAGCCCTGACTGGTGTGGCTTAGTGGGTTGGGCATTGCACTGAAAACCAAGAGATGGCAGATTTGATTCCTGGTCAGGACACATGCTTGGGTTGTGGGCCAGGTCCCTGGCTGAGGGCATGTGAGAGGCAACTGATAGATGCTTCTTTCGCACTTCAAAGTTTCTCTTCCTCTCTCCCTCCCTTCCCCTCTAAAAAATAAGTAAAATCTTTTTTAAAAAAAGAATGTTGATATGCTTTCTAAACATAGGTTTAAAAAGATCTCCCTTTTCCTTTAACTCTTAAATTCTTTGGTGACAAAAAAAAACAGAAAGAGTTCTGTTTTTTTTTTTTTTTAAGATTTTATTTATTTATTTTTAGAGAGAGGAGAAGGGAGGGAGACAGAGAGGGAGAGAAACAGCAATGTATGGTTGCCTCTCACATGGCCCTCACAGGGGACCTGGCCCGCAACCCAGGCTTGTGCCCTGACCGGGAATCGAACCAAGACCGTCTGGTTCCCAGCCCGCGCTCAATCCACTGAGCCACACCAGCCAGGCCAAGAGTTCTGTTTTTCATACTGCTTTATCCATTGGGCATTATTTTCAGAGTAGAAATAGCAATACAGGCTATAAAAGTCATCACATTTGGCTAAGGTGCTGAAAATAACCCAGGTCTCTTGGCACGGTTCACGGCAAAAAGAAACTATTATTATGATCCTATTGAATAATGTAGCTGTTATTCAGCTTTACACTTGGGATGCTTTCAGGATTTAAACAGCTAAGAACAAGCGTTGCAAACTAAATTTAAAACACTGTACTGAAAATCATATTAAGCTGAAAACTATAAATTAAACTTGTCTCTAAGCAACAATCTAAATAGTCAAAACTTAGTGAAAACACTTACTTTCAAAAATAGCCTACTTCTTTAGAGTCTCCACTGGCTTATTACTGTCAAATACACATATAAAAATCCATTGTACATAAACCAAAATAAAATAAAGAGGAAAAAAATTCACAAAAAACAAAAAAAGTAAGCCTGTAGTTTCCACAAACCCTAAATGCATAAAATGTCTTCGATTTTTTAGTCATTAGATAATGAACAGTTATAATGACAAATATCATTCCTCAACCTGGACTTTCTTTAAATTAAAAGTCAGTCTAGAGGTCAAGTGCTGATATGAGAGGACCATGCTTTTTAAGTGAAAAATAAAATGCTCAGTTTACTGCATAGAAGACATCAAAATTTTACCATAAACTCAAAAGTTATTTAAAAATTAAAAAAACCTATTAGATTAAGAATCCTAACTGCATGTCCTCACAACGCCAAAGAATTCTATGGAAATAACAAAGGACTTTGACTTCCACAGATTCACCGGGGCTCTCTCATTACCAGGGTGAAATGATCAAATCGCCAACTCTACACTGAATTCAATGTAGACTCCTGGAAATTTTCAACATCAGAAAGGGAACGCTGACTGGTTAATACAAAAATCTGCGTCCAAGGTTCTGTTTAAAATCTAACCAAATAAAACTACAGGTCAGCTACAGACCATAAATCAGATGTTTTTGTTTGGTTTAATTGTCAAGTGACTAAAATACTGAGGCAAGCAGAAAGAAGCCCGTTCTTATAAGATTAAACAAACAAATTCAACCTTCCTGGGAAACACAAAAACAGCTCTTTTCTCTCTCACTCCCTCTCCCTACCATCTCTTGGGGATGAAGGTACCAAATCATTTCAACTTCCCAGAGAGGCTTGTATTAATAGCAAGCTTCCTTATTGCACTTCCCAGAGGGGAACTGATTCACTACATGACCGGTAGGCAGGGTTGATTTGATATCTTAAGAAAGTTCGTATTTCCCAGGCCAAAAAAAAAAAAAAAAAATCAATTTTTCTTAAAATTTCTAATCTCAACTTGCCAGTTTCACAACTAGAAATCAGCAGCCCTCCTCCTCCTCCTCCGGTTTTCCTGCTCTCTCTGCTTTCTTTTCCTTCCCAGGCAGGCTCCTCTGAAGCCCGAATAGCTTCCTCCACATCCCTCCTCTCCCGGCTCCAGAAAGCCTTACCTCCAGGCTGAGGGGGAGGAAGTTAAAGCAGCCCCGGCTACTGACACCTGGCCCTGCCCTCTGCCGCTTCTGCACCGATTACGCTCGGGTCACAGGAAGAACTGAGAGACGTGCACGCTCCTCTCACTCCGTCCCACCCGGAATCTGGCGAGTGGGACAGCGCCATGGGTGGGAGGGGCTCCCCCAGTTGCCTTTCTTTGCAGATCCTCGCGGCTTTCGTGAGGCTCCTTCCCAAACCCCGAGAACGCTGTTTTCCCAGGAAATGTGGGTCCAGCTCTCCCTGACGGTAGGGCTGGAAACCACCACTGAGACTGTGCGCGGATATTCTGGGGGTGCAAGTGGAGACCAGCGATGAGTAGAAGCTCATTCGGTTTCCAGACCGCATTAAGAACACTGTGTTGATACCAGGTGCTGAAGTTCCACCTCCGCCGGGTACCCTCTCGGGAAGAACGAGGACCTTTCCTCCAACCCCCCCCCCGCCCCCCGGCAAACACCAGCACCAAGTGATGGGGCAGACAGACCGCTAGGACCCGAGGCGCCGGCGTTCGCGGCAGCAGCGCCCACAGTGAGCACCGGGCCTCTCCCAAGGGGCCTCGGCACACGAGCGAACACACAATAGGCATCCCCACACCTGCACGGCTGACCCGCGTCCCCCTCGCCGCTTTCCCGGCTCCGCGAAGAGGTGCCAGGCACCCCCGGGAACGCACGCGCCCACGGCCGCGCGAGCAGCGAGGTGAACAGCGGGAGAGGGTGTCAAGTTCCCCAGGAAACACGCCCCGACCCTCACCCCTGGCCGCAGGCGACCGCGGCGGAGGGCACGCGCGGCGGGGCCCCCCGGGACGCACGCGGCGAGCCCCGACTCCCGCGGTCGAGGCTGTTTCCCGCTGGGCTCGGACGGGACGCGGGGCATCCCCAGCCCGGGCAGCCGCCTCGCCCCAGAGGCTCTGGCCTCCGGCCAGGAGGACGCCCCGAGGGAAGGCGCCACCGGAAAGGGGCGCCCCAGGTCGCGAGCCGGGTCCAGCCGGGACGCCGGCCCCGGTCTGCACGCTCCCCGCGCCCACCGGGGGCCCTCGGTTACCGCCGCCTCCGCCGCGGCGCCCGCCGCGCCCTCCGGGGCGCCGGGGAGGTCGGGCTCGCAGCTCGCGCCGTCCGTCGCCATCTTCCCGCTCCAGCCGGTCGCCGCGCGGGCTCGGAGCCGCGGCGCCAGGCTCAGCCCTCTCGGCGCGGGCGGCGCTTAGCCCGCCGCGGTCCCGGGGCGCGGGCGCTCGCAGCCCTGCAGCCCCGGCGCTCCCTCCGCCCCTCCCCGCCGCCCCCGCCCGCGCCGCCTTAACCCGCTGCGCGCCGCAGCGCCGCCGGCGCCCGCCGTCCGCGGGCGGCCCCGGAGGTGCCAGAAGCGGGCACACGCCCGGCTCCGCCGCGGCCCTGCGCGCCGCTGGGGACTCGCAGTCGGCGGCTGCGGGGAAGGAAAGAACGAGCCCCAAAGGTGGTTCGCCCAGCCCTGTCCCCGCCGCGACGGCGGCGCACAGGCGGACCTGGTGCAACGTCAGGCCTCCCGATCTCAATTCTCTGTAACGCAAGGAAAATCCTTCACTTCAGCCCCTCTGTCCCACCGCTAGGAATCACAGAAGGCGCCCGTTTATTTTTTAAGTTTTTTGTTTGTTTGTTTGTTCTTGCAAGACTGGCGCCAGGACGTTTTCATCTTCCTGGTGTATCTATCTGGCTTTGTTTTACTGTATTGTAGCCTCGTGTCCTCCTCAAACCATCCGCTCCCAACTCAAGATGCTTCCTGCTACCCTTTATTTCGTTGCACCTGGGCCCTCAGCCCGTACCTTTCTATACAAGCTCTTTTTCAAAACGGCTGAAGCAGGGCCCCCTTTGACCCCAAGTCTGAGATATTTTATGAAGGGCTAACCAAGAAATATTAAGTGCCATTGCTTATAACAGGAGGGTCTCTACTTTTACGAGAATTTAAAAGAATTGCCTCTAGGCAGTAGATACACCCCCCAAAAAAATTCCTAAAAATTGATTTAACGAGAATTTCAGGTCTTAAAAAAAGACATTTCATGAGATTGAGTTAGGTCCAAATTCTCAATTTTCCCTTCTCACGTCTTGTTCAATTTGTACCCCTTTCTGCCAATTCCCAGAAAATCTATCACCTTATCAAGACCGTATGGTACAGGCCTTCCCAAATCACCGTATCGCAAAAATGTGTTGAAAGCACAAAATCAAATGGAGACATTCAAGCTGTGTCTCAAAGAAGTAAAGTAAAACCACAACCAAGTCATGGACTTGAAATGCTAGAAGATGAATGCCTGGAATGTTGAGTCCGAGGGTTACAGATCAAAGCTTGTTTTTTAAAAACGGCAGACTCCTATTGATAGGTTTTGGCACTTTAATTGCTTCACTCCCCAAATTGGGTCTAAATATGACACAAATCAGAGCAGACAAAATCCTTTCTGCAAAGGCTCTGAAAGCGTTGCTCAATAAATTGTATGAAGTTTCTTCCCAGAAGAGAGAGGTCTACATCAAGGAAGAACTTTCACCTGGAACACTGGGATTAAGGGTCCACAGGTTTAGAAATCACCTCCAGTTTATCCTGTAAGCTGAGGTGCTCAGTAATTTATTTTCTTTGACTTTATAGCTACTCCCTCTCTTAGCTCTATGGTTTTTATCCCCGTTCATGATACCACTTTCTTTTATCAAACACTTTCTCTGAAAATGCTCCATATTGGAATAAACAGAGAATTTATAAGATGGAAGAAAAGCATTTGACAGTTACATGCTGAACTGATAGTAGAAAATTAAAGCTGGAACCAAAAGCATTCCTTGTTCTTTTTAAAATGCATAGTCACACGTTTACAAGGCAATGAATTTTCTCATACTGATACTTGATACTGATGTTGAATTGCTATTCAAGAAATTAACTGACTTGCTTTTGGGGGGGAACTAATAAAATAATAAACCACTTAGGGGTTAAGAAGTAAGAATATGACATGACAATATTTCTGGGAAGCAAATCCCAATTATTTTACACAAGCAGCTCAATTTAAAAAAATCATTATTGAGAAGAAATAGCTTCTGTTAGTCTAAACACAATTAAAGAAGAATAACAACACAAAGGAATCCCTGAGTGATTTCTCCCCTCTCACCTATTTTTTTGTGTGTGTAATTTATGATTTTATTGTTTAGCAAAATGAAAAATAAACAGGTGGAAAAAAAGTCACAGGAAAATACATATTTTAAGTGCCAAAAACCAGGACCTTGGAAGGAAAATACACAGTTTTTATCTCTACCTTAAAGCTGGCACTGCCCTCTGGCCAGGGTTGAAGACATGTCCCACCTACTGCACAGAAATAGCACACTAGGAGTTAATTCTAAAGGGAAGACACTTGCTGGCTTCAATGCTCTCCTGAGAATTAGTCTTGTTGAGATTGAGATTGCAAGATAACTCTGAAAGTCTTTCTTTGCACAAAGGCAGGAGGTATTAGAGTCAAATAAAATATATCTGAAAAAGTAGTGACTTGATGGTTTTAGAAAGTAAATGTTTTGAAGCTTCATTAAACAGGTTAAAAAAAAAATGACATCCCAGAGTTCAAGTGAATACTACTGAAGGTAGGGGACAGCTGAAAGTATAAATAGGAAGAAAAGTGTTTTTTTAATCAGTAAATTACTTGCAACCTTTAAAATGGAAGGAGAGATACTGAATGCATTGCAAGCAGAAAAAACTAGTTACCGGTACGTTGTTTTCTCTTTGAATTAATGAAGTAGATGACCTGACAAATGAATTTAAACAAATTATTTTCTGATCCCCAAAATGGAAGTGTTTGTACTGAGCCATAGCACCTTCTTGGACCCACAAAATGGGTTGCTGCAGCTAGGAATGCAGACTGTGGGGAGGCCGGTGGGGGGTGGGCCGTGGTGGGCAAGTGGTTTTCTGATTAAACTAAGGCCTTGGCCACATCAGCCACATTCTCCAATCCACTAAACCCAAAACCCAGAGAATTATACATAATGATGCAATAGGATGCTTCCTCCCATGTGAAAAGATAAAGGAGCATACACATATCTTAAAACAGTTTCCTGGTGGAGTAAAATAACTCTTTATTTCAGTCAAATAACAACATTTATGTTAACTCCAGAGAGCAAACCATATGTTATCATGTCTTAGTATTGCCAAATGACAAAATGATGGAGTAGCAAATCACTTCTGACTGTATCCACAAGGCTGTAGTTACACGATTTAAATATTCCAGAGCACACTTATCCCTGTCCACACCACTGCAACCAATTTAAGCCCCAAATCTTGACACAGGGAACTCCAACAAAAAGCACACAGGAGCTTGAGTGCCCCATATCTATAACATATTTTTGAAACCAAGACGTTGCCAGACACGAGTTTTCATATGACCTAACTACATTCCCTCATAGTTAACTTGTCATTATCTACATGTGCTTCGGCTCTTTGTGGATTTTACTCAGTAAATTTAGCCCTAATTTAGTTAGCCACTCCTGTCAACAACCTATGGTTTGGAAGTCCTCCTCCACCACTGTAGTTGGTTTGTGCCAAGGGAGTGCAAGCTAATTTTACCAAGTTAAAGCAAAACGTGATTAGGAAATTAAATCTGCTAGGTAGGAAGCAGGCCAAAGCTGAACATAAATACATATTTATAATCACTTCCAGCCCAAAACACTACCTCTAGCTGAGAACTTAATTTGGTCCTTCAAGGCTAAAGTGATATCCAAAATATAAGGTTTTACTGAAGAACTAAAATACACTAATAACACTATTCTCCAGTCTGGTCACTCTAAGAACAGAAACCGGGACTGATATAGAACAATAGAGCAGTGCTGGTTTTGCTCTATTAAATGTTTTTTTAAAAACCACCACTTTTTAGTTGGATTCTTATCTGCTGAAATCATTTACAAGAGTAAGTTCTAATGCAGAAGGATGTTTTACTGAAAAAACGTTATGGAAAACCAATTTTAATAAAGGAATCTGGCCCACTGCTGTCCCTCATCCACCTGAATTAGAAATAGATCTGACTATTTCCATGTGTTCAGCCTCTGTAGAAACCCCGCCAGCCTGCAGTATGTAGTTACTAGGCAACCACTAATGCAGAGGTGTTTATACCATTAGGCATTAATTATAGCAAGCTTTATTTTTCTTAGAAAGTTTTAAAACTATATAAATAGGCTGTGAGATCAGACCCTTTTCTCCTTTGATTAAGAATGAAGAGATAGCTAAGCTGTAAAACCAAAGCTGAGATGTTCTTTTCACTATGGGGATGTATTGTTCAGTTCAAAAGGAAATGTAGTGCATGAAGCATTGATTAGGAAACTACAGAGCATACCCTTCAATTTTAATAAATGAGGAGATGGCATTCATGATTAATTCAGTGATGATTTACTTATGATACAAAAAGCAGGAGAAAAGCCATAAATGTATAGCTGTCCCATGTTAAATTGTGAAACAAATCAATACACCAACATTTCCCAGACAATCATAATCATTAGCCAAATACCAAGTTAATGCAGCTTTAAATATCGTTGGAGATTTTGAAACATGAATTCCACCTTATACTACCCAAAATCTCACTTGATGACATTTTTTTTGATTGATTAAAATCAGTTGGGTTAACTTTAAATTACCTGGAAATGGGATGTCATTATTTGAAAAGAAATAATATAAATATATATACCAAAAGTTGTTCAGTTAATCAATAAATAAAAAACAAAATGTAACTCACAATGTTTATAAAACAATGCCATGGCTAGACTTGAAGGCTTAATTATATTTGTGATTCAAGAACTGAAAGGAAAAAAGCATTGGTGGTGTTACTTCCTTTCTAAGGAAGATGAAGTCATATTGGAGAATAATAAAGAAAGAATTTTGACAAATCAACATTAAGGTTTAATGAAATGGAGTGTTTTGTTCTGGCAATTAAAGAAATATTTAACCACTAAAATAGTTTAATGCTAGCAAGATAATATTTTTTTTCCCGATGGCAAAAAAGAAATAGGCACATACTGGCTGTTACTATCAGAATCAACATCCCTTTATCATTACATCATCACTTAATGCTCATGATTGATCATTTTCAGCATTAATGTCTTTTTTGTTAAGAGTCACTTCAGTTGAGATGTATTTTACCACTGCTACTTCCTCCCCTCAATGTCTGCAAAGGATGTGCTTCTGTCAGTTTCAGTCTTCACCTCCCGGCCACTGGCCCTCCAAGGGCATAATGCCATCTGGATCATAGGACGCCTTTGCTTGACATTTTCTGCTTGGATAAACCCTCCACCTCCACCCAATGTGGTCATAGATACCGACTGGAATGGTGATGGGAACCCCGTCCTCGGAATTTAAAATCTGAGGTGGTGGTAGGGAGGAGTTGAATTGAATCTGCTCAAGAAACCCTGAGCGTGAGCAATGGGTAAAGGCACCCCGTTTACAGACACCACGTTGTATGGTTCTATTTCCTGTAAAAATTGTTTTTAGAGATATAGAAACAAACAAAAATGGAATCATAGATTCATACGTGAATAGTAAAGCAATAATTTCTAAAAAGAAAATATTTTCATGAACTTGTAAATCAGGTCATAAATTCTCAGTTATGATGCAATCTAACTTACCAATCTTTTTCTTGTATGGTTAGTGTTTTGAGTCCTGTTTATGAAATCTTTGCTCAGCTTCTTACTTTTCTAGATGCTGTTTTCTGTTGGCTTTCTTAAAATCTAATCCTGCATGTGCTTGGCTTAGAACGCAGCCTGAAATTTGAAATGAAATTGCGTACAGAGTTTTTGGACTTATTCTCTTACATTTCTTCCTCTATGGCACTTTGTCCTTCAAATCTTGGGCACTTAGGTAACCCCGAAATCCTGACCTCTATCTCCTTAGTTCCGTAAACTCATCTTTATTCCCCAATTGTGCCCCACCTCCCTTCTAGCCCTTCTCTCCAGAATCATGGCTCCCCAAGTCTCGCCTGCATTCATGTACATGTTGTTTCATTTTTTTTCTTTCTTTCAATAGGAGGATTGGACCAACGTGACTAGAACTGAAAACCACACATGCTTACTTTTAGAGAGAGTGTTTATAACTAAGGAAACTTCCTAATGTTCACTTGTCTAATTGGATTGTATCCAGGACTGCATTTTTTGTTTTTTTTAGATTGGGGGTGGGCATAAACCCACCTAGACTCTCCAGTTACCACTGACAAAAATCCAGGCACTGATCTGCTAATTCATCTATAGTCAGACATGAAAAACCATGTTGGCAATAAAGGATGACATTACAGTAGTAGAGTATAATGCCATGATGCACAAACTATTACCAGTCTTAAAATTTAGCAATATGTCTCTTATTTCTAGGGTATGGCATGCCTGCATGGTTTTCAGAAAATGAGAGAAAAGTTAGTGATTGAAAAGCAGAAGAGAAGAAATAGTGTGAGAGTGGCCTAAGGTTTACCTCAGTGAAAAGACTGATGATTATTACATGGATGCATTCAAAGAACAAAGATGTCTTGACTGTGAAGATTCTGGCACATTCTGGAAACTTCGTAGATTTTCTGAACTTCAAGGTCAAATGAAGTCTAGAAGGTCTATAAGAACATTAACTCCAAACAAATCGTCGATACCTAACAAACCAAAAGCAGTCAATAATAAATAATCAACTTAATTAAATGGAACAAATGGGTGGACAAGTAGGAAAGATAAATGAATAAACAGATGAAGTAAATACAATTATTTACTATTTTATGTCATTGACACCTTTGGTGTTTTTTTGTGAGACTTATGGATTCTTTCTCAGAAAAAAACTTTAAAACTTTTATGCATTTATTTAAATGCATAAAACAAAATATAAGATCATAAAGAAAATCAGTTATACTCAAATTCAATGATCAAAATTCTGAATATAAAAACAGGTTTCTAATGTAGCAATAGATGTGCTTTTTTATTATCACAATAAATAACATGATATAATGGTGGGCCCCATAATTAATGTTATTTTGAAGTTTCTGTGACTGTAAATGATATTCTGTGATCTCTGTAACAATTATATTGGGCTTATAAATTATCCTTGATTTCTACTGTGACAAGGTCACGGTCACTGCCAGGTCTGCTGTGGTCTGTTGCCTAAATTCACAATTGAAGTAAATTCTAAGTGTTGAAGGTTAGTGAACCTGAAAGTATAATATATTCATTTTTTTATTGTCATGGAGTTGCTATGGAATTCTATCTATGATCCCCATTGTTTAAGAACCTTATACTGTAGATATTCATTAGATAGAGTTCATACTTATTAAAATGAAAGTGTTAGATGTTTAGTGACATGTTATTATATATAATATAGAATGTAATTTATATAAAGTTATATATAAATATATTTCTAATTTTTAGGGGGGAGATTAACATTTAGATGTGATAGGCAAAGCAAAGTAGCTTAACCAGGGAAGAGAAGTTTAAGATTCTCAAACATCGCACCCCTTTCACCCCCAACAGAACAGCTCAGGTCCTAATTAGCTAAATGCAAGGTTACATGATTAAGATCCTATCTCTAGCTGTGTGATCTTGGGCAAGTGCTTCTCTCAGTTACCCCTTAGATGGCCAAAATGGCTCTTGCCTTCTACAGGGTTGTTGAGAGGATTAAATCAGTTAATTCATTTAAAGCACTCAGAATAGTGTCTGGCCCCCAGTAAAGTTTCAAATCCTGACTATTTTCATGGTCTGCACACACCTATTAAAAAATGAACAGTCACCCTAATACATATGGAATTTCAGAAATAATTGATTGAATTTAAAATAATTCTAAAGTTATACAACAATCTTAACTAGGTTATTTGTATAATTCTTTTTATTTTAAACCAAATATTCCAAAATTTTGGAGTATTAAAAAGTCTTTTAAAAAATTTTTATCAACTATGCTATTACAGTTGTCCCATTTCTCCCCCCTTTATTCCCCCTCACCCTGCACCCCCCTCATATCCGAATTCCCCTCCTCAGTTCAGTCCATAGGTCATACATTTAAGTTCTTTGGCTTCTCTATTTCCTATACTATTCTTAACCTCCCCCTATCTATTCTATACCTACCATTTATGCTTCTAATACCCTGTATCTATTCCCTCATCCTCCCAGCTGATAACGCTCTAAAGGATCTCCTTATCTATGATTCTGTTCCTGTCCTAGTTGTTTGCTTAGTTTGTTTTTGTTTTTTAGGTACAGTTGTAGATTCTTGTGAGTCTGTTGTCATTTTACATTTCATAGTTTTGATCATCTTTTTTTTCTTAGATAAGTCCCTTTAACAATTCATATAAGAAGGGCTTGGTGATGATGAACTCCTTTAACTTGACCTTATCTGGGGAGCACTTTATCTGCCCTTCTATTCCAAATGATAGCTTTGCTGGATAGAGTAATCTTGGATGTAGGTCCTTGCCTTTCATGACTTCAAATACTTCTTTCCAGCCCCTTTTTGCCTGCAAGGTGCTTTTTGAGAAATCAGCCAATAAGTCTTATGGGAACTCCTTTGTAGGTCTGCTTTTCTCTTGCTGCTTTTAAGATTCTCTCCTTATCTTTAATCTTGGGTAATGTAATTATGATGTGCCTTGGTGTGTGCTTCCTTGAAGTTCTCCTTCATTATGTTTTCAAATAAGTTTTCAATTTCTTGCTCTTCCTCTTCTCCTTCTGACACCCCATGATTCAGATGTTGAAACATTGAAAGATGTCCTGGAGGTTTCTAAGCCTCTCCTCATTTTTTTGAATTCTTGTTTCTTCATTCTGTTCTGGTTGAACGTTTATTTCTTCTTTCTGCTCCAAATCATTGATTTGAGTCACAGTTTCCTTCTCTTCGCTGTTGGTTCCCTGTACATTTCTCTTCATTTTGCTTTGTACAGTCCTCACTTTTCCTCCATTGTGCAATGATACTCAGCCATTTCCATGACCATCCTGATTACCAGTGTTTTGAACTGTGGGTCTGATAGGTTGGCTATCTCTTCACTTATAGAACTCATCACTTAGTTCTATTTTTGGAGCTTTGATCTGTTCTTTTATTGGGGACATATTTTTTTTTTGTCTTGGCATGCCTGTTATGTAGTAAGAGGAGAAGCCTTAGCTATTTGCCAGGGTGGGGCAACCCACATCACTGCGTCATGGCATTGTATGTGAGTGAGGGGTCTGGGAGGGAACAGCACCACTTGCTCAGCTCTCCACTGGCTTTCAGTTACTTCCTGAACTACCCACAAGTAAATTGGGCCCTTCTGGTGTTGATTCCCAGGTGGGTGGGTTTGTGTACTTTCTAGGACCCTGTGGGTCTCTCCAATGAACTCTTATGAGGCTGGGAGTTTTTCCTGCTGCCTCAACCCCCATGGGTTTCTACTGTCAGAGGTTTAGAGGATTTATTTCTCCATGCTAGAACCCTGTGTTGCACGGTCTGTCTTGTTCGGCAGTTGTTCTCCACAGGTACCCACATGCAAATATGGGACTGGCCAGTCCACCAACCAGCCACTGCCTTGCTGCATGTCCTCTCCATCTCTGCTGCCTGTCTTTGTTCCTCCTACCAGCCTGAATGAATGTTTCTTCTTTAACTCCTTGGTTGTTGGACTTCCATACAGTTCAATTTTCTGGCAATTGCAGTTTTTTTTTTTAATTTGTTGTTGTCCTTCTTTTGGTTGTGTGTGCAGGCAAAGTATATCTACCCATGCCTCCATCTTAGCTGGAAATCCTAGAATAAGTAGTAAAAATTCTTAATAAGTGCTTGCAAAAGTCAAAATAGAGAAGTGTGGGAGAGGTCATAGAAGTCAGTTTCAGTTGTATTGATTGTTGCTACACTTAGGGTATCCCTCTTTTTATCAAATGAGGACATAAATTTTAATTAAATAATCCATAGTGTTTGTTCTAAAATATAACTAGGGGTTATGTAGAGCTAAGGTCACAAACTCTGATCTAGTCCAGCCATTAGTCAAAACTAGCCGAATTCAAGCCAACAGGCTAAATCATGTAAGCAGACATGTTTTGTTTCACTCATATGATATTTCTTAAAAAAAAAAGAATGTTAAATTGCCAACACTTATAAAATGAGGAATCTCACATAAAATTTCAGCTTTCCGTACCTCTAAAATTCAGAGGATGATACCACTGGGCTCACACTGCGTCCCTTTGAGACGGAGGCGTGCCCTTCCCAGGAGGCTGGAATTTCCGTCTGCCCGTTTTATTTCACTTTACTTTAGTGTTTCCCATGATACGTTAGTTGCTTGTCTTCCACCGGGCTTTACTTTTTTATAATCCCTAATGCAAAACATTGTAGTTTATGTGAGTACTAAGATTTAATACATCTTATTCATTTCAATAAGAAAAGGTAGAAGAAACTTGGACTTAAAAACATGTTTAAGTCCTGGTGATGCCAGTATCTTGCCATTTACCATCAAAATGCATATGCTAACAATTCATAAATCCTCTAGTAAAGGTCAGTGTATACATCTGTTATGAACTGAATTGTGTGCTCCTCAAAATTCATGTGTTAAAGTCCTATCCTTCAGTACCTCAGAATGTAACTGTATTTGGAGATAGAAATTTTACAGCGGTAATTGTGGTACAATGAGGTATTTCAGGTGGGCCCTAATCCAATAGTGCTGGCGTCCTTATAAAAAGAGATTAGGACACAGACGCATAGAGGGAAGACCACCTGTGAGAGGAGAATATGGCTATATGCAAAATAGAGAGGCCTCAGGAGAAACCAACCTGCCAACACCTTGATTTTCAACTTTTAGCTTCCAAAACTGTGAGAAAATAAATTTCTGTTGTTTTGAGCCACCCAGTCAGTGGTAGTTTGTTACAGCAGCCTTAGCAAACTAATGTAGCATCTGTTCTGAATGAACTCATTCTTCCTCTGCTCTCCCACAAGAGACTTTTATATCAGCCAGCTAGGGTAAGAAGTTATGGACAGGTTTGAGGCAGTGTGGGGTGCCTTCGTGCTTCTCAGTGAAAGTGTTTTGACATAGGGACTTGTGATGCGCAATCTCAAGTTTTGTCACTCACAAGCAATTTGTCCTCAATAATAGACACACTGAAGTTTGCTCGCGTCTGTATCATCTCATTCACTTAATTTTGAATATGATTTAATGAATCTGAGAGAAACAGAATTTACAGCCAGCCCACCATGAGTTGCATAAAGCTTGTCACATGTCTTATTTATGCTGCAGTGTACCCCACATGCAAATGTTTTCTATCAATGTGCCAGGGCTCAGAACCACTCACATCTCACAACTCCAGGGAGTTCACTTGTCTGGTGGTCTCTGTAAATAGCAACCCCATCCATGCTCCACAGAAGACTGTGAAGGCTAAATAACATTTAAAACAAAACAAAACAAAACGTGATTGTAGTTTAAAGTGTAGGGATTTGGTATAAGAAGACCTCCTTGACCTGAAGCAAGTGACACATCTTCAGTGACTCTGTTTTCATTTCTGTGCAATGGGAATGATCACTTCAATCCTTAAGTCACAGGGTTGTTGTGAGGATTAAATAGTATTTACAAGCAAAAGTGCCTCAAATGCTGAAAACAGCTACATACGGGGTATTAATGACCTTGAGTTACCTTCCAGCTCTCAGATTTAAGGATTCTTTCATCTGGACATCTGTAGCAGCATCATTAAGAAACACCGACAGGCCTTCGTTAGGTCAGACCACAATAGAACTCCTGTCCTAAATACTCACATATTCTCAGCTCTTTATTAAGGAAACGCCTCTGGGGTTAAAGCATGGAAGGAGTTTTTCATTCACTCATTACCACATTTTTAATATAAGTCAAATTTTCCCTGTCAGAAATACATCAAGATACCATGGTGACAATTGCTATAGAAATACTAGATTTAGAAAGAACTAAGTGATTTAGACTGTTTCCTGCTACCCATGTTTAATAGCCTAAACCAAAAGTCAGTGTCAGCCATATGACTGAAAGTGATCACCTGCCCCAAATATCTTGACCAATCTCTGCTCTAGAACCTAAAGCTCCCACTTCTTAAAGACCTTTCAGAGGATGTGCATAGAATTAAGTCCTAGCCTAATGTTACCTGGAACACAGGTAAACTGGGATAACATTAACAGAATAGATTCTTTAAAAATATGTAATTATGCACTTGAATGTAAATCACAGGTTATTAAATCAAATGATTACAAGGTACGTAGGCTAATGAATAATGATAGCCAGCTGTATAAGACAATAGAGAATGGCAGAATCTTGAGCCATCAGGAAGGAATGTACAAGCTCTCTCCAACTAAAATTCCTTGAATTGAGTTGAGTTGAAATCCATGATATCAGAGCTTCAATTTTTTGAAGAGAAAAAAATCAACTGTTTATGTGACACTTCCCATATCTGCAAATCAAATCTGACCATGGCTGCAAGTGCTGTTGTTACAGAACAAATGGGGGGGCTGGATGATAGGAAAGACGCCCATCCTTTTTGTACCCAGGGTTTCTCCCCCTTTGCCTGCCGTCAGGGGAAAGATTCAAAAGGAAAAGAATTATTTATTTAAACACACACAGTCCTTCCCTCTCCCTCTGCCCAGTCTGGGGTACTGTATCTTATGCAGGCTCCCTGCACCATCCACGTGGCCCTGACTCTTGCCCAAGTCGTGTGGTATCAAAAAGAGACGCCCAAGCCGTGTGGTCCTGGAACTAGAGATGCCCAAGCCTGGATTTAAATCCCAGAGTCTCATTTCCAGCTCCTCCCACAATTGGCCACAGCTGCCAGCATTCAGGGCAGGTGTGGCCCTTTGGTGTGGAGCCAATTATCTCCCTCTTTGGGGGCCCCCCTCTTGGCTGCACCCTGTTACACTGTGATCGATGGATGCCCTGAATCCACAGCAAAAGACAGCATTCTAAAAATGTGGCTTCCAAGTGCGCCCCACAAATAGCCCCACTGAGTAAGCCATTTTTGCAGCCTAAGCAATGGCAGATTTTAATACACAGCCCAGAAGATGCAGCTGGACGTCACCAAGGAACCACATTTTGGGGTGGAAGATAGTAGACTACTCAAAAGCTCATATTTACCTTTCTGACTGTGGGTTCAGCACAATACCAGGCACAGGAAGTTTTAGGGGTGAATGAATTCTTCCATATCCTAGGGCTGCATCATACCCCTATATACTAATTCACTTAATATTTGTAGTAACTATTCACTAATATTTGTATTAACTAATTTTCATCTAATTGTCTTCAGTAACTAGCAAGACCCCCAAGATATAAGATAGTGAGCAAATACAGGAAAATAAATCTCAACCAGGGAAGGAGAGAAAAGCAAGGAAAATTCTGGGATGGGGCATCATCTGGAGAGCACAGGCCTGGATGAAAAGGGCTTCATGTGTAACAACCAGCATTTCAAAGGCTCAAGGCACTGAGAAATGTTTAAAGATGTCAAAATGAACTCAACTGTTTTTCCACAATAGCAAAGTTTGATACAGTGGAAAATAATTAGGCCCTGAATTTGTACCAATTACCATTTATCTTCAGGTATTTTTATTTGTCAGAATTTTGATTGTTAATAAAAGAGATCTATAAATTAAGGATAGATAGTAATACAAGTCTCTGAACAAATTACCGTAAGTAATTGATATTGGGTTGGCCAAAAGTCCATTTAACTTTTTTCCATAAAATAAAAGACATATTTTTCATTTACACCAATAACTTTATTGATTTGGATATTTTGAGGATGTCAGCTATCTCCCGCTATTGGCTTCTACTGGGTAGAGGGCAAGGATCCTGTTAAACATCTTCCAATTCATAAGACACATCCACAGCAAACAATTACTTGGCCAAAATGTCAATAAGACCAACAAACTTCGCAAACCCCTTTTGCATGTTCAATCAGTCACAGCACCTTCTCCATACCTTGCACAAATCTTTTTTCAGAGAGTGTGTTTCAGTTGCACTTTTACCTTTTTTGAAATAATAAAGCATAATATGCTGAAAATGTTGCATTTCTTCTTTCATCTTCAATGGCTGCACAAAAACTTACCAATCTTGATGTTTTTTTAAAAATGCAAGCCGATGTCATAACTGTTACAATACAGTCTAACAAAATTGTTTTGAATGGACTTAAAGACAACTAAGCAGTCCTAGAACTGTTACAGAAAAATAAAAGGACCAGACACCAAGAGATGTTGGAGCACGATTCTTTATTTACATGCATGGACCCTGGGGAGTTCTCCAAATCCAGGGCCCCGAGGTTGGGTTGGGGTCTACTTTTATAGCCTTGTCTCTTCCTAGTCTACGTGGCAGAAGCAGGTTACCATAGAAGCAAAATCGGATGTTAGGTTAGCTACCTTATTTGGGAGACAAAGAACAAGGTGCATGGGCTTAACGCAGAAGTCAAGCCTGGCAACCTTACTTGGTACTTTATGTGCTGTTAGCATTGTTAATTGCTAAGCAGGTAATGGGTGGCTGAGCCTGCAGCTTGGCAGGAAAGTTTGTAACTGACATTCTGTAACTGGTCTGGTAGCTGACATTTTAGACAAAGAACAAAGTACAGGGAGCTTGGGTTCCCCGCGCCCCCCCACCCCCTTTTGAAGACAGGAGGTGTTCCTGGGTTTAGCAGTACGGAGGTTGCCTGTAACAGAACCATTGTACAGAAAAAACTAAACAAACTTTTTGGCTAACCCAATATTTTAACTGAAACTCCAGATTTGCTACCTTAATTTCCCTTGAAATTTATTTGTATAGTCCCAGTGTATTTTTTAAATATATTTGTTGATTATGCTATTACGATTGTCCCATTTTTTATCCCTTTTATTTCCTTCTGCCCTGTACCCCCCTTCCCTCCTTCATTCCCCTACCTTAGTTCATGTCCATGGGCCATATATATAAGTTCTTTGGCTTCTCCATTTCCCTTACTATTCTTAACCTCCCCCTGTCTTTTGTACCTACCATTCATGCTTCTTATTCCCTGTACCTTTTCCCCCATTCACCCCCTCCTCCTCCCTGCTGATAACCCCCATGTGATGTCCATTTCTGTGAATCTGTTCCTGTGAATCTTGTGAATCTAGTGTTTGCTTAGTTTGTTTTTGTTTTTGTTTTTTTATGTTCAGTTGTTAATAGCTGTGAGTTTGTTGTCATTTTACTGTTCATACTTTTACTTTTCTTTTTCTTAGATAAGTCCCTTTAACATTTCATGTAATGAGGGCTTGGTGAGGATAAACTCCTTTAACTTGACCTTACCTGGGAAGCACTTGATCTCCCCTTTTATTCTAAATGATAGCTTTGCTGGACAGAATAATCTTGGATGTAGATCCTTACCTTTCATGACTTTGAATACTTCTTTCCAGCCCCTTCTTACCTGTAAGGTTTCTTTGGAGAAATCAGCTAATAGTCTAATGGGAACTCCTTTGTAGGTAAGTGTCTCCTTTTCTCTTACTGCTTTTAAGATTCTCTCCTTATCTTTAATCTTGGGTAATGTAATTATGATGTGCCTTGGTGTGTGCTTCCTTGGGTTCAACTTCTTTGGGACTCTCTGAGCTTCTTGGACTTCCTAGAAGTCTATTTCCTTTGCCAGACTGGGGAAGTTCTTCATCATTATGTTTTCAAATAAGTTTACAATTTCTTGCTGTTCCTTTTTTCCTGCTGGCACCGCTATGATTCTTATATTAGGATGTTTAAAGTTGTCCCAGAGGTTCCTAAGCCTCTCCTCATTTTTTTTGAATTCTTGTTTCTTCATTCTGTTCTGGTTGAATATTTATTTCTTCCTTTTGCTCCAAATCATTGATTTGAGTCCCAGTTTCCTTCCCATCACTGTTGGTTCCCTGTACATTTTCCTTTATTTCACTTTTCATAGCCTTCACTTCTTCCTCTATTTTGCAACCATACTAAACCATTTCTGTGAGCATCCTTATTACCAGTGTTTTGAACCCTGCATGTAATAGGCTTGCTATCTCTTCATCACTTAGTTGTATTTTTTTCTGGATATTTGATCTGTCTTCCATTTGGGCCATTTTTTTTTTTTGTCTTGGCCCACCTGTTATGTAGTTAAGAGCGGAGCCTTAGGTATTGCCAGGGTGGGGCAACCCATATAACTTCGTTGTGGTGCTATATGTGGGGGAGGGGTCAGAAATGGAACAATGCTGCTTTCTCAGCTCTCCACTGGCTTTCAGTCCCTTCCCCTGCTACCCACAAGTAAATTGGGCCCTTCTGGTGCTGATTCCCAGGTGGTTGGGTTTGTGTACATTCTAGGACCCTGTGGGTCTCCCCAGGGAACTCTCCTGTGAAGCTGGGGGTTTCTCCCGCCATTGCAACCCCCACAGTTTTTTCAGTCAGAGATTTTGAGGATTTATTTCCTCATGCTGGAATCCTGTGTTGTGTGTTCTGTCTAGGTGACCAGTTGTTCCTCCCCATTTATCTGCACACAAATGTGGGACAGCCTGCTCCTCCAGCCACCACCTTGCTGTGAGTCCTCTTTGCCCTGGCTGCCTGTTTCTGTCCCTCCTGCTGATCTGGTTTGTAGACCAGTGCTCAGTCTTCTGAGCTACACCAGCCAGGGCTCCTCCTACTGATCTGGATAAATGTTTCTTCTTTAACTCCTTGATTGTTGGACTTCCATATAGTTGGATTTTCTGGCAGTTGCGGTTATTTTTTGTTTTTAAATTCATTGTTATCCTTCTTTTGGTTGTGCAAAGAGGCAAAATGAGTCTACCTACCCCTCCATCTTGGCCAGGAGTCCCAATATTTTAACTTGAAACTTATTTATATATTCCTAATATTTTAATTGGAACTCCAGATTTTGTACCTTAATTTCCCTTGAAACTTATTTACATATTTCTCCAATTATCTTTGGAGTGAATCACAAATTTTCAATTATTAAGAGTATCTATGCAGCAATATTTCTTGCTTCTCAGGAGAGGGATGGTGAATATTTAATCAATGTTGATTTTGGAACAACTGTGAAGACTATTTAAAAGGATTAGATATTTTCCAATTTTTTTTCAGGACTAGCATAGTAAAAATAATAAGAAAAGGTTACAAGAAAAACAATATACAGTTACATCAGCGTTTTCCTACTAATTATAAGGATCCACTGTATCCACCTTCTTCTTCTGTAGAAACTACCTGGAGTCTCCTTACTCAAGGGTCCCACTGAGTTGAAGCTTTCAGAGGCTGGGTCTCCTATCTCAATCCCAATAGCTCTGTCCTCTCTGTTATCCACTTGGAATCAATCCTATTTTGCCTTGTGACATTATTTGATCATGCAAATATAAGTATTGGTGATTGTTTTCTGTAAAGTGCCAGATAATAGACATTTTGGCTTGTGGGCCATGTAGTCTGTTGTGGTGACTGAACCCTGCCATATGCAATGTGAGAGCGACTGTCGGTATCGAGCTGGATTTGTCCAACAAGCCGTGTTTTGCTTACTCTTGTTTTAATAGAAAACTATGTACATTTCACATTATTTACAATTAAATCTTGTCTTTCTAAATAGATTGTAAATTCCTTGCAGACAGGAAAGTCTAAATATTACTTTGCAACACCTGTAACACTCTGACCTACAGTGTTTTGATCACTATATGGGTTGATGAATGCTTGTTTGTTGACTGTTGGCTAATTGCTTGATTTTGTGTGTGTGTTTGGGGTGGCGCGCCTCAGAAAATGACTCATTCTTTCAGTGGAAGAGACCTTGGCTGTCATCCATTCTCTAACTATATAGATGAAACTAACACCCAGATGGACTTGATTTGGGCCATACAGAAGGTCACCTTTTATGACTCAAACATAAATGCAATTCCAGTGAGCAAACTGTGTCAGCCTTCCTTCAACATCCAGAAGGGATAATGTGAGGTCTCGTCCCACACGACTCTATGCCTAGTGTCCTCCTTTTTATTTCTAAGGATTTCCTAAAAGCGTTTTCAGTCCCCTGATATTAGTCTCTCCCCTGCTGTTCTGAATCCTTACCTTTGACCTGTTTGCCCTCATATTTCCCAGTAATGCCATGGTTTACTTTTTTCTGCACAGCAGAGGATCTATTCTTAGCTTTTTCCTCCATAAAACAGCTTCTCCACATTCTAAATACAATGCACCTTTTAATAAATATAACACTCCAATTCCCTGCTGATTCAGAAATACATCTCCCAACTGTGCTGAAAGTCACCAACATTTATTCATTTCCAGCAGCAAAGAAGATGGTTAAATTTTACTTCCAGGAGTTTGAATCCTAAAAATAATTGTTTCAAAACACAAAATTGCACTGTTATGCCAAATATGCATTTTCTTACTACACATACACTGCCCATGCCTCCAGAGATTCTAATACCTACCTCCAAACCCAGAAATCCATGCCCCCCTGCTAAGAATCACTGTACCATAAAGGAGCTGAATATAGCTCCAATTCTGGCAGAAAACCTGGGGTACATTTACAGAGTAACAAAGCTCAGATTAGATTATGGTAACATTCTACCACTTCTGGAGTCACACGCAAAGCAGACAGCCAATTTTACATAGTCTGCTGGAGGGAAGTAAGATACCCTTTGCTGCCCTATGGAAAAAGATTTTATGCTTACAAGTGACTTCAGAATATGTGCATAATCAAAGACTTATGTTACCCAAAGAATAGAGATAAATGGCTCTCATCTAAAGAAGCAGTGCTAGAGTGCAGATCAATGATAATAATGGAGTGAGACTCCCAGCTGGATTAATGGAATTGAGAGATAAAGCTAAAAGGTGGCCCAGAACTAAGGATATTGTCTCAACTATGCCTGGCAAAGGATGATCATTAAATCTTTATAGGGAATTAACAGAAATAAATATTAGTAACTCACTACATGTCATTCGTGGTTGTCAAGTAACATGACACCTGAATAGAAATTTCACTCTGCAGTATAATTCTCAACTTATCCTTCTGATGATTCATCAAGGTATTATATCTAAACTGGGGAACAAAACTGCATGATAACCTTTGACCTTTTACAGGGTGTATTATGTCTCCATATGCTATTATATGTTATGTTGGATATTTTGCCTAAATTTAAAACTTCAACCAAATCACTATAAATTGGTTCTTTTATGGTCTTTTACACAATAGAATAAATCTGTGGCAGAGGCAATGCTGTTTTTGCTAAGGCCCATTCAATTACACAGGAATACGGCATTTCTCAGCCTTCCAGGTAGTTTGGGGTCAAGTGATTAATTCTGGTAACCTGGGTGTAAACCAGGGGCGTCAAGCTCATTTTCACGGGGGGCCACTACGGTCTCACGGTTGCCTTCAAAGGGCTGCATGTAATTTTAGGATTGTATAAATGTAAGTACTCCTTAACAATTCCGTGAGAGCTTGGTGCTCCCACCAGGTAGAAACAAGGTGCTGGGCCGGATAAAACAAGGTGGAGGGCCGGATTTGGCCCAGGGGCCTTGTGTTTGCCACCTGTGCTATAAACAGAAGTGACACATATAACTTCCTGGCCGAAGCACAGAGGATGGCTTTGACCACTTTTCAAGGGATCTGGAAGTCAGCAATCCACATGGCACAGGTGCAAGGTGCGCCCCTGCGTCACTGTCTGGGTGGCGGGTGACATAGGTGCAAGGTGCGCCCCTGCGTCACTGTCTGGGTGGCGGGTGACATAGGTGCAAGGTGCGCCCCTGCGTCACTGTCTGGGTGGCGGGTGACATAGGTGCAAGGTGCGCCCCTGCGTCACTGTCTGGGTGGCGGGCGACTCAGAGATCTGCTCGGTGTGAGAAGCAATGATCGTTTTGTTACACCGCTGAGATGTGGGCAGTAATTATCACCACAGCATCACCTACCCTGTGGTGACAAATACAAACATTTAAAAAACAAAGAAAATAACTGTTTTGGTCTTTAAATTACTGGGAAAAAATTGTAAAAATAAAATAAAATTAAAAGTTTGAATTAGAGCCCTGGCCAGGTGGTTCGGTTGGTTGGAGCATCATCCCACACACCAAAGGGCTGCGGGTTAATCCCAGGTCAGGGCACATTTAAGAGGCACAGGAGGCAACCAATAGGTATTTCTCTCTCACATCGATGTTTCTCTCTCTCTCTATCTCCTTTCTCTCTCCCCTACCACCCCCACCCTCTTTCTCTCTTTCTAAAATCAGTGAACATGTCGTTGGGTAAAGATTTTTCTAGAAATTTGAATTAGAAAATAATTTAAAAGAAATACAATTTTGTAGAATTCTATGGTGTTCATTACCTGGAGATAGTGAACTATGTTAATGAGAAAAATCACAACCTTAGAGTACATAAAAAGTTATACAAACAATGAATTTTTAGAAGTTGGAAATAAATTCGCTGAATCTAAAATATAAGAACTTTTGGTTTAAAAAGTTACTGTTCTAGATAAAATCTATTCTATTAATCAGTAGACCCTAAACATTCCAAAAAATACATAAAACTATTTACTACATTGTAAAAAATAGTTATTTTCATGTACATTCATACTATACAAATTAAACTATATAGTCTTCCCCTTTAATTTATTCATGGTCCTTTTCCACTTTGAAGAAGACTGGTTTCCCGTGCTCTAGGTCAGGTGTCATTAAGCTATGATTTGCAGCCTAAATCCAGCCTTGGTCAACCTTTACTGGATCACAGCCACCACTGTTAATTCATACACGGCCTGTGGCAGCCGTTTCTCTGCAGCAGCTGGATCGACTGGCTGCAGTGGAGGCTGCATGGTCTGCGAATCCTAACATTGTAGTCTCTAGGCCTGTTTTAGAAAAGCGTTTGCTGTGCACTGCAATGGGGAAAGCAAGATCACAGAAACAATGTTAAAACAAACACAAAAAGTTTTGTCCTTTAAATCTCGTGGAATTCTCCATGGTGTTTTTAACCATGTGCAATTTTCATCTTAATACACTGACTTTAGAACCTACACCATGCTGAAACGGACTGAATGTCTGTGTCCCCCCACCCCACACCCAAATTCATGTGTTGAGACCCTTATTTCCATTGTGATTGATGGTGTTTGGAGATAGCACCTTTTGAAGGTGGAGCCCTCGTGAACGGTATTAGCACTCTTATAAGGACAGGCCAGGCTGGTCCGATGGTAGTGGGTTATCAGAACTCAACTAAAGTTAGTGTCACTAAAGGACAGGCCAGGGAACTAGTTAACTCTTTTTTTTTTTTTTTTTTCCATATGTGAACACAGAGAGAAGACAGCCATCTACAAGTCAGAAAGAGAGCACTCACCACGAATCCAACCGTGCTGGTTCCTGATCACAGGCTTCCAGCTCCCAGAACTGTGAAAAATAAATTTCTGTTGTTTATAAGTTATCCAGTCTTTGCTATTTTGTTATTGCAGCCTAAACTAAGACACATGAGTAGGATGTAAAATTCATAACACCTGATCTGGTTATCTCAAATTCTGAATGAGATTAGTAAAAAGTAGTTTAAATTCACAATATGTATGGTTCATCTTCAATATATGGTTATGTTACTTTTAATTATTTTTCCAAATTATCTTGCAACTCTTTAAGATGATCTTATTTTCTATCACTCCATAACATTCTTTTTGTGTCAATTCAGATAAATTTCTTTACCCTTTCTCTTATATTCTATATCAGGGAGAATAGCATTTGCTTATAAGACAGAAAACTTGACTACAATGGCTTCAGCAAATAAGGGTTAATATTTTCCTCCCTTACAATAATGAATTGGGAGGTGAGTGTCTCCTGGTGTTGTCTTAGCAATGCAACAAATTCAAGGCTTGTATTTCTTGAATGCTCTAGAGTTTTCCTTTATGGTCAGAAGACAGCTACTGCAGCACCACCCACCACATTCATATTTAAGGCAGAAAGGAAAAAGGAAAAGTTAATGTAAACCATAGCTGTCCCTTTTACCAAGAAAACAAAAACTTTAGCAGAAACTCCAAGCAGAATTTTATTCATATGTCTTATCCTCCTAAACGAAGTCTCACGGTGGCATGGCCACCCCTAGCTGCAAAGCCTGGGGCAGTATGTAGCCTTTCTCTATCCTAAGTAGAAGCAGACCAAGACAAGGGTCTAGGAAAGTGTGTTTGGGAAGCAATCCAACAACTGCTATGTACACATTGAGCCCATTTCTGCCTCCATGTTCTTTGCTGTGTAAAGTGCTCCCTCCATCTCTCTTCTTCCAGACGCTATTCTTTTTTGTTCCAACGTCCAGCTTTACAGTCATCTCCTTCATTAGAATGAGGCATACTCTGAAACTTCCAACAAGCAAGATCTTCCCTTTCACTGAACACGTTTTTCACAAACAAAACATATATCTGTTTTCAAAAAACTGAATTTTGCTCTACTAATTTTGCGTACTTTCCTTATTGTCCTCTTAACAGGATACTTAAGTTCTTGATGGCGGGACCATCTTCAGTGTCTTCTACAAGAGAGTCTCTTTTAGGTAAGAGTGAATGCTACACAAAAAATACGCTCTTTTAATTTTACTAGTTAGTGGTTGTGTTTCAAAGGACCTCAGAGTTTATTAATGATTGTTTTTTAAAACTGTTACATGAATTACATCTTTACAATAATGAGACTGAGTCCTTAAATCAAACACAAGTGTAACTTTAAAGTTACCTCTTATACATACTGATACCTTTAACATTGTTAATAAGATAAAGATACTGACTTTAAAATGCAGTATATTTTTACACAATAAAAATAATTTTATTGGTTATTTGGAGGCCGATTACTTTGCTTGTTGGGATGTGAATAAGAACTCTAATTCATGTATATCACATGGGAGGCCCCTGTACTGACACTTTCTAAAAAGGTGGATTAGCCAGGAATTTAAGCAGGAGTTAGGGTTCTAAGTAACTCAAGAGGTTGAAACATTTTTTAAAAAACTCTTTTCCAGGTCCTCTAAGCACCTTTTTAAAAACTCTATAGTGTGTTTTTTAGCACCTCATTCCTCACAAGGTAAATCTTATTTTTCTCCTCATTCTTTGTCAGAGCTTTGCATTTTCCTTTCTGAACTAAATATTTTTAGATTTGCTTTTTCATATGAAATACATGCCTTTCCCTCACAATGGAATAATTCTTTCTCCAAACAAATTACCAAATTACCTGGAAATTGTTTTAATTCTTGGGTGGAGATTTGAATGAAAGAATGTAATTTATAATAATAACTCACATGAGCAAATGTGGGGATGCTTTTGAAAAAAGGTAAAATAGGAATTAATGCAAGAAATTCCTAGCTGATTTGAAGTGAATCTGAGTACAGGCATACCTCATTTTGTTGTGCTTTGCTTTATTGCGCTTCACAGATGTTGCATTTTTTTTTTTACAACTTGAAGGCAATACCCTCCACCAGTAAAACGATTATGACTTGCTTTATTGTGGAGGTCTGGAACTGAACCCACAATTTAGCCTAGGTATGCTGGTAGTGGGTACCGATTTCATTTTAGAACAAGTTTCCCCAGCAACACACACACGCCGTAAAGAGGATGCTGAGAATCTGAAGTAGAAGAAGCTGTAGGACTACAAGGTAATGTACAGAGGATGGGAAGTTAGGGGAACCGGGCAGGCTATAGAAGAGATGAGAGAATGTGGCCTTCACAGAGCTCCACCCTTGGCCTCCTTCTCAGGGAGTAGGCTTTTACACTGAGAAATAAACCATGCACCTTTTGATGTTATGCCACATCAATCACATGTTTTTATGTACTGATTAACTGCCTCTCTCAGCAAGAGGGAAGAGCCAGCCAGCTTTCTCAGCACAAAAGATACCAGTTTTGCAGCTCATGAATTAACCCTTTTATTTCCAGATAAACTTTGTTTCAGAATGATGAAAACGAAGAAATAACATGTTTCAAATGATTGGATGGCAAACATAAATAGTGATTATCTTCTGACTAAACTTATGCTGGAAACTCTAAGATCCTTACCTAATCATCTAGAATGGCTGCTAAAAAACAGAGGTGGCTGAGGGTAGAATTAACAAATGGAAAACATTCATGGCATGCATTCAGCAGCATTCTGTATCCAGTCGAGAAGAGCAAGGGATCGAAGTAGACATGAATCCGTAGAGGATTAGTGCACACTTGATGTCTGGGAGAACTGAGTTGTATAATTTTCCATGTAGATTTCTCTAGAGTAATGCTTCTGTAACTGAAATGTATCTACAGGTATTTATAGACTCAGTACATCGGGGTGGGTCCTAAGACTCTACATGTCTAACAACCCCCCAGTTGTTCTGGCTGCTCCTGGTCTATGGGCCACCCTCGGAGGTAACATGGGACTAGAGGGCTCTAAGCCTGAACTCATCAATCTCAACCCATACTCCACAGCAATGATATAACCTTCACACTCCTTAAATATATGGGGTCTCTGCAGGTCTACAGTCTCTCCTGCTCTCAGCCCCAACTTTACCTGGATAAGATTAGTGGTGGCCTTTTCAGCTGTGGTCTATCACTGGTTGTAGTTAGACAGCTGGTGGACTGCAGATTCAACTGTATTATTTTCAAACATTATAGGGGTTGCTTTCTTAAAACATGATATAAATTAAACCATCAAATAGAACAAAATAGAGGGGAAGAAGACTGTTCATTACGTAAAATAGGTAATTCACCTAAGCGCATGGGTTTTCTGACATCTTTGGCATATGTAAAACATATTTCAGGAAAGAAATACAAGAATAAGTTTACATTCAAGAATGTATTCGTGGTGTTAAACAAGTAACTCACCCAGTTCTGCTATTGGATCAATGCCCAAACAGGGAGTAGTAATGATACCCTACTTTCGTATATTTAGTTACAGGGCACTTTCATTTGCATTATCTCTTTAATCCCTATAATAACCCTTTGATGTAGGTGTCATTATTATTTCACAGGTGAAGAAACAAACTGAGAGCCTCTGTGCCTAATTTCCCAATGAATAGGTGGCAAACCTCAGCCTTAAAACCAGGTTCCTGGATCCACTTCTTTCTAGCACCCTACACATTCAGCAATAGTTTTCCAACCTGGTTGCATACCGAGATCCCCAAAAGAGCTCAAGAAATGCTGATGCCTGGATCCCACCTTCAGACATTGAGAGACAACCGGTCTAGAAAGCGGCCTGGGTATCAGAATTATTAAAATCTCCCAGGGCTTCTCAACCTCAACACTATTACATAAGGGGACAGGTAATTCTTTGATGAAGAGGGCTGGCCTGTGCACTGTAGGATGTTCAGCAGCATCCCTGGCCTCTGCCTTCCAATTGCGACAACCAAATGTTTCCAAACATTGCTAGACATTCCCGGGGTGGGGGACGGGGTGGTGCAAGATCACCCAGTTACAAAGCACTGTTTAATGTAAAACGTGTGAGTGGATAACTGATAGAGAGTTAAATTATCAGCAGCAACTATTGGTTTATTTGTTCCTTTCTTAATTTACTCCACTCATATCCAAGGAGGTGGAACAATTCATCATATTTGCCTTTTCCCAATTTCATCAAAATTATGTGCCAAACCTGACAAATATTTTTGGAAGACTATATTTTTGTGACAATTATTTGATCTAAAGGTAAGTTGATAGTTCCGTTCATCTGTAGTTTTTAATTCCTTCATTTGCACTTTGTTGGTGTTACTACTTGCTGGGTCAGTATTTCCCAATCTCGCCTGATGATACAAATCACCTGATTTGCTGGTTCGAACAAACAATGGATTTGTAGGTACTAACCCAGAACTACTGCATCAGAATTTCCAGGGAGAGGCCAGATGATCCAGATAATTTCTCAAGTACCCTCAGGCAATTCTTATCACTAGGAAACTTTGGGAAAAACAGAGTAAATCATGGGGGATACAGAGATGAATAAGACACAGGGAGACATATAATCAAATTATAATTCATTCTGGTAAGAGCAGAAATGCGAGTATGTAGAAACCTGCAATGTACTATGCAGGTGGGAGTAATTTGGGTTGGGAAGCATTGCTCAGAAAGGGCATATGTAAGAGATGATACCTGTCTTGCCGTTTGTAGCATAAATAGAGCTAGCCAGGGGTACAAGGTAAAAAAAAATTGCATTTCAAGTGGTAAAAAACAACAGGAGAAAAAACCTCCTGGTTCTACTTCCTAGTTGCCTAGTCTACAGTCATGCATGTAGTAGATGCTCAATAAATATCTATTCTTTGGTCAACCTTAAATTCACTGCCCATTTATCATAGTGATCTCTTGCCAATTAGTCCACATACTCAGTATTATCCTTAAATGGGCGTGAGAAAAAATTGCCTAGGCTAAAATGTTGCCAATAGATGAACATTTTGCATCTCATTTAAACCCTCCATATACCCAGATTTCATTTTTATTATCTCCTCCAAATTAACTTCCTTGCCTTTGTTTAATAGCTGCTGATTTTTAAAATCTTATCACATAGTTCTTTGTAGTAGTTAAATTATGATGTGACTATTATGCAGGCATAAAAGGACTCAACAAGCTCCTAGAGAATATTAATGAGAACATGAATTGTATTTCTGAGTTCTGCAGAAGACCTGTCTTCTATGGATTATGGCACTGGCATTGCAAGTCAACCTGAAAATTCGGAGACACCTCTGACCCGCCTACTTTGAAGGTTGCTTTCCACGAAGCCTGATAAGATGGGGCTGGTCCCATACATGGCCAACTCAGATATAATCTCTTCAAAATGTCTCCCTGTAACTGCCCACTCACTATTTCCTTCATCCTTCCCTTTATCTTTTTCTTCATAGCATTTATCATTCCCAAATATTATGTTATGTACCTGCCTATAACTGTTGGTGGCTAGTGAGGAGATTAAGGTATAGGAGTTCAGTGTAGGGTTCAGAGTGCGTCCCCAAACCCACTGGAAGCCATGGGTTTTGTCCTATCTCTTCAGTTACTGTCAGGCATTCTTAGTAGTAGGCATTCTTATTTAGAAAGTCACTCACAGCCTAAAAATGGATTCCACGTTAAAAGTGAGCTCTCTATTGACATCACCTTCAAACTAAATCCTGCTTCATGCTCTATGTAGAATCATGTTCTAGAATTCTTGGCTGCCAGTGCCTGGAACCCTCTTCCCCTGTTGTCTTTAGGGCATTTCTGTACCTCTTTTGAGGGTTGTTGCTCAAATGTCACCTTATCCGAAATTTTTGCAGGGTAGTCATTGTTGGTGCTCTCAGAGAAGCCTTACCAAATCCTTATCCACTACACCACACGTAGAAGACAATATTACTTGAATAATAGAATAAGTAGATATGGCTGCTCCACCTGCCAAAGGGCCTGGAAGAGCAGCATGTCAGGCACACCTGGAACCTCTCTGAAAGGTAGCAACCGCCTTGCAGCTCACTGTTCAGCAGTTCCACCCTGGCAGCTGTGTTATCAATGTCCAACAATCACGGAGGGATTCCTTCATGCTAGTTCTTTATTCATCGGGAAGATATTTATGTTCCAGGCACTTTTTAAATTAAGGGACAAAATAATGAATAAAGCAAAGACCCTTCTGTCACTAAGTTACATTCTAGTAAGGTGAGATAGAAAACAGAAAAATAAACCTTTGTCAGGTGATGCCCAAGTGCTATGAAGGTGAGCTCAGCAGGATAAACAGATTAGAAAGTAATGGGTGTGGGACAGACATGTGAACAACTTTATGTAGAGAGTGAGAAAATGTCTATTAGTTTCCTATTTCTGCTGTTAACAAATTTCCACAAACTTGGTGGGAAAACAAGATAAATTTATTATCTTTCAGGTCTGGAGGTCAAAAGTCTAAAATAGACCGGGGGCGGGGGCTGTATTACTTCTAGATGCTCGAGGGGAGAATACACATCCTTGCCTATTTTAGCTTCCAGACGCTGCCTGCATTCCTTTGTTCATGATCCAGTCCTCCGTGTTCAAAGCCAGCGGTGCAGCATCTTGAAGTTTCCCTCCTCTCAATCTCACTGTTTCTTCTTATAAGGCCCAAGTGATTATATTGGGCCCTGCTAGACACTCCAGGATAATCTCCCCAACATGACACTCATCACAGCTGCAAAGTCTATTTTGCCATAAGCTAATATACTCACAGGTGCCAAGGCATAGGATGTGGACATCTTTGCTGGTGGCGGTGGTGAGGACTTTATTCTACCTACCACAGTAGGATTCTCTGATGAGGTGACATTTGAGCAACGACCCTCAAAAGAGTTACAGGGATGCATGTAGACATCAGGGGATGAGGGTTGTAGGCACTGGGAGCAGCAAATGCCAAGGCTCTGTGGGAGAATGAACTCGGCATGCTCAAGGACTGGTAAGGAGCTGAGGGGAGAGAGAGCACTGTGAGAGAGGGGAGTTAACCTGGGCGAGCAGATCAGAAGGGTAGCAGCAGAATGAGTTGGGTGTGTAGGACCTGGTAGGCTGTGTCACAACCGCTTGAATAACCTCATTCAATCTTCATGACCATCAGATAAAGTAGCAGCTATTATTTGTTTTCTTTTTAAGGTTAAGAAACCAAGGCTTAGAAAAGTTAAGTATACAGCTTCCAAGTATTTTTTTTCTGGGCTATCTGATTCCAGAACTTTCACCCACGACCCCTCCACCACCCTGCCTCAACCCGTTCTGAAATTTGAGGAGCCCCCATTGAACTGGAGCTGACAATCCTGGTTTAGAGTGAGAAGATTCATCACTGTGGAGAACATATCCACGTCCTCTGAGTCGCTGCTTCCACTGGGACTCAGAAGCCAAGTCAATGGGACAGATAGCACAGCAGCAAGGCCCAAGTAGCTGCCCTCCTACCAATTCCCCATGTGACGACAAAATTAAGGGCTGAGGTTGCTGGTATATAACTAATATTAAGCCAGGTATCCTTTCTTGTCCTTCAGGTTTTCTCTCTGTAAAAATGATAACGCAGAGCTGCAAATGTACCTTGCTACTAAAAAATAAAAGTAAGATTCAGACTAATAAGGACTTTCAAAACAGAAAAAAAAGTGGGCTTTGTGTCATCAGAAGACACTGCATTAACAAACAATTATCCAAAGCTTTCTCCCTAATAGTAAGTTCTGGTGCTCAGATACTCTCTCTCTCTCTCTTTTTCTGATATTTGATTGACAACATTTTTTTTTTTTTAGAAAAGCACCAATTACCAGAAGTGCCTTTATTTTGCATTGCATATATTAGTTCCTTTCCTTTGCCTTAACATTTTTGCCATATGCTGTGGTAAAAGATGACGAGTCTTGGGGTGATTTTGCAGATTGTATCCCTGAGGTACTTCTGGAAAGAATAGAAGACTTCTGGAAGTTTTTTCGCCACAAAGAAGTGTTTCCTCCTCCTTCCCTGAGTTCTGTGCCCAGTGATACAGTGAGTTTAGGGAGGAGAGTCAGGCTCAGTGTGGTTGGCATTGTTGCTAGAACATTCCAGCCGTGTGGATGATTAATAAAATTAGATGTTTATAAAAAATTGGGCAATTTAAAAGCAGAGCTACGTGTTCCACTCCAAACACCTTCTTCGTTGTTTGGAATAGAATTGTTAAGCGTGCCAGTTGATTCTTTAGTTTCCGGTATTCATAGCTCCCACTCACAGCTTGGAAATTCCTTTGTGGTATCCACTTACAGTAGTCAAATTACAAAAGTTAAATGATACATATTAAGACTAAGCGGGCCCCCATGGCTGTTTGTGTTTTTGTTGTCCTGTCAGGAGTCAGGGACCTGAGAGGGACCTGCATTGTTCATGTGCCCTGAGCTTGCAGAAATAACACATGGCCCACGGGGCTGGAAATCATAGAGCATCTCCCTTGCTGTGAGCATTATTGCAGCTCCCGCTCCCCCACATGGTGCTGCCCACAGGCTCCTGCCACTGAGCCTCCTCCGCATTCCTTTACATCCGCAGAAGGGGGTCCAGGTCCCTGCACTTCGTTCCACCTCCCACATCTTTCTTCCCACCTCATCCCGCCCCAGGTGAGTGTTTTCGGAACCGCAAACCTACCAGTAAAGAACAACAATAACCAGGACAAGTTCAGGTGAGGTCTGAGAAGTGTCCCAAAGGACAAAGTTTGCCTCATAGACTTCTGGTGAACTTGTGCAATGGAGCAGGAAGCAGCACCATGGTGCGTGCAGAGAAGAATGGACCGTTGTGCAAGTGGAAATACAGGGCCAGTTAAAAGTAGAGTTACACTTGTTTACATGGAAAATAATATGATAAATAATAAATAATAATACAAGAATAAACTCTGTTTCACATACTCACAACTGTAAACTTACTTTTGCCCCACCCTATATATCCAGGTATAGAACCACCACATTTAAATATTCAATGATGCAGTTATTATACATACAGTATCTCAAGTTTTAGACGCTGAGGGACCCTGAAATGAATAGAACATGTTTCCGATTCTTCAAGGACCTCCGTGGCCCAAGCTGAGCCTCATCTAGTTATCTGGCTTCAGCATTTGGTGGAGCCAGCTCTGCTGGGAGAGAGGAAGAACTGGGAGTGGAACTGGGAAGAAATATATTTCAGCTTAGCTTTTCCCCTTACGAGTTCTGTGAACTTGGACAGCTCGCATACCCTTCTGAACCTCAATGTCCACATAAGAAAAAAGGGCATAATGTTTCTCCTACTGGGTTTTTGTGAGGCACAAATGAGATAATGCATGGGGGGAGGGGTTAATTTGTAACCTGTGAAACTGCAAAAATGTAATTTATGAATATCATTAGTGGAAAAACCAAAATTAATTCATTGGCCTTGTGCTCATTTAATTTCTTTGTTCTGTTTAAATGTGGTAACCTTTTTTCAAACGAGGTATAGATTTGTTGCCAAAAATTGATATCATTAGAAATCAACTCATATTTAACATCATTTTCAACTGGCTGATAAAAATGTAATAATGCAGGATTGCATTAGGTATAATGAAATAATGAGCCTACTCGAAGTAGTTGTAAAATATGTAATGTTTCAAAATAATGTGGCTATTTTGGACAGCTGACCAAAGAGGAGGGTTGGTTGAAGCTGAGCTGGGGTCTGCCTAACACAATTGGAGTTAGGCATTTCTGTCTACAAAAGGGGTGGTTTGTTCACATGGAGGCCCATTTCCCTTAGACCATGACAGCTGTGTAGTTTTCCACTAGTCATGATTTAAAATGCAGCAAAAAATATAGCACATGGCATGAGGAATATGCTAACTCAAAATGTCTGATGTCCATGATGATGCCTGGAGGTATGTGTGCTATAAAGTCAATTGCAGTAATTTTAGGCATCGCCACTGTGTGGGCGTGGCCTTCCTCCTGTCTTCATTCTTACTCTCATTCCCATTTCTTCTTTCTTCTGCTTGTTATTCTTCCTTCTTTCTCTATTTTTTTAAAATCAGTTCTTTGTCTTTTTAAGACCATTAAATGTGACCATTCAATCAGACAGACTACTTCAGGCAGTGTGTCAGATCAAACCAATATATTTTGATTGAACCCCTTGCTCTTGAAATGCTGAAGTCTGACAAGGGAGATTCTCTAATGACAGACCTGGAATATACTATTTTGTGTTTTAGAGGGAGAGCTACATACAGGTATGTTTGGGAAAAGAGCAAACATTGTGTTAAGTAAAAATTGAGGCAAGTGTAGCTACCCATTCAAAATACTCTGAATTGAACAAGAAAGGACAGCAAGGCTGTTTGACATAGAAGTACACACAGGTGATCTAGCAAACAAGATGGGCTGGCACTGTAGATTGGCTGAGTGACCTTTGAGGAGAATTAAAATGCTACATATAGCTCTAATGGAATATTTTTCATTTTGTCTTCTTAGTCTGATAAATCTGTGAGAAATAGAGACATATACATGTAACCTACATCTTTACCCTTAATATTATTGTGAGTCTGAGTTTTCCCACTAATTACAGTGATTTTCTCCCCATTCTCATTTGCCAGAATATGAATAAGAGAAATGCCTTAATGACATGACTTATTGCAGCAGCACAGTATGTTCAGAAGTAGATAACAAAGACCTCATATATATATATATATATATATATATATATATATATATATATATATACACACACACATATATATATTTGTTGTTTTCATGACCAAGATTTCAGAAAAATAGGTGGGAACAATTCACATTAATTTTCCTAGGACTAGGAAACCTCAGTTGTCATTTTAGTTGTTTCTGAATTTCTAGCTCTTGTATTACATAGGCTGTCCACCCACCAAAAATTCTGAACTGTGGTATACATTTGATTCTTACGTTGCTTAGGACATTAGCTTTAACATCACAGAATTTTTCATATTCTCATCACAACCTTGAATTCAATTTTTTAAGGTGAAATTCTTTCAGCCTAAAAAGAAACATAGTAGAATCTTTGATTTGGTTGATATTTTACTGTTTGCTCCTGCCATGAAGTATACTATCAAGTAGGTTACAATTTGAGAATCTTTCTTAATCTTTTCTGAATTTCTCACAAATAACATAAATATAAAGAGATTTTAGTAGAAAATATTTATTCACCTTGATTTAAAATAAAAGCAGATTCCAATATTTATGATGAATTGTTTTTGAAATGACTAATAGAAGACATCAGGTAATGTAAGCAAATGTTAACAGAAATATTAAGCTCATTGGGAATACTTTAAAATACATATAGTCTTTTTAAAAAAGGATCTTATTTATTTATTTTTAGAAACAGGGGAATGGAGGGAGAAAGAGGGGGAGAGAAACATCAATGTGTGGTTGCCTCTTGCATGCCCCCACTGGGGACCTGGCCTGCAAACCAGGCATGTGCCCTGACTGGGAATCGAACCAACGACCTTTGGATTCATAGACTGGTGCTCAATCCACTGAGCCACACCAGCCAGGGCATATCGTCTTTTATTTAATATGAAAATCTGTGTTTTTGTTAGGTTTGTAATATATACTGAACAAATAAATGGAACAGAATGTAAAATTTTAGATATATATTCTTAGTGTAGATTGTTTCTATCCTCTAAAGTAGGAACTGTATCTTAGGCATTTGTATTTACTTAGTACCAGGCAAAACACCTCATTCAGTCAGTTTCTGGTAACTGCCTGACGTCTCATCTTCTCCTGATTTCAGCTATAGCCTCTGCCCTGCCTCCCCCATCTCCAGAAATCCCAGGTTTTGTTTTTTTGTTTTTTTGTCTCTATTGAGTCCTTGTCTTCTTTTAGCATCTTCCACATCACTCACTCAAACTTGCTTCCGGGCCTTGGAACTCCCCAGGCCTGGCCCAGAGGAGGTGCAGGTTACGGCTCTGCACCGTCAGCAGTTCTGCTCCAGGAGTGGACCAGCGCTGAGCTGCAGGGCGCTGTAAGAGCAGCAGCAGCAGCAGCAGCAGCAGCAGCAGCATGTCTCAGAAAGCAAGTTCCCGAGAATCTTTTAGTTCTATGGCTTGTGAAGCTGTTCCTTAAGTACCTCACCTCCAGTGTTAGCTGAGCATCCCCACATACACTGAACAACACTTTTCACTAAAGAATAACCCATTACTCAAAAACAAGTTCTTTGTTCACTGACAAGGTTGTGATGGATCTTGTGTCACATAAAAAGTGTTTATGAGCTCCACAAAGAACACATCTGCTTCCTTCTTGTCTCAGCGAGACCCTACCATTCATATGCTCCTCATGTTGGGCAAATGCACTCTCTCATTTTCATCACATCAAAATTAACTTTAATGATACTTCTATGAAGTAAAAATTCCAGTGAAAAATGAGAATGTCTCAACATGATTAATATTAGGTAGGATCACCCATCATTTTTTTCCATGAAATTGTTTATTTTAAAATTGAATTTATCTATGTTTTTTTAAAAAAGTTAAAATGCATGGGATTTGACCTAATAACTAACTATTTATTTTTCCCAAATCTTTTTTTCACCTATCCCTCTTCACATTGCCTTTTCTCTCCCATCCAAAACGACCCCCTGCTCATTCTTTGTTCTCTTGTATCTTCTCTTCACCATTAAGCTTCTTGCTCTCCCCTCCATCCTACAGCCACTCCCCACCTTTCACATTCTGACCTAACTTCCACTAAACCTTTCTCTGGAAAGCTAGTGGAAGTCTCCCAGTTGCCATTCTTCAGATAATTTTCAATCTCCTTTTTACT
Source organism: Micronycteris hirsuta (assembly GCA_004026765.1). NCBI lineage: Eukaryota > Metazoa > Chordata > Mammalia > Chiroptera > Phyllostomidae > Micronycteris > Micronycteris hirsuta. Next base: position 4,145 of record PVJI01012457.1, on the reverse strand, counting down.
TTTTTCCTGAAGCATTTTAGGATCCTGTTTTAGTTCCTCTTTTCACCTTATGCTACATTTTCCTTGCTTGCTTTAATTTATACCCAGAACATCCGTATTAGCCAGGGTCCTCCAGAGAAACAGAACCAATAGAATATATATGAGATTTATAATAGAACTTGGCTCACATGGTTATGCAAGTCTAGAAGCTCCATTTGCCTAATGCAAGCGGTAGTGCCAGGAGAGATGGTAGTGTAATTCAACCTGAGCCTGAAAGGCCCAGAACCAGGAGCTCCAATGCCCAAGGGAAGGAGAAGATGGGTCTCGGCTCAATCGGAGAGACGAGGCCCAACCAGCTGAGCCACACTGGCCGGGGCTGTCTGCTGATTTTTCAAGGCACAGTTAGGCACTATCTTTATGTGAAGCTTCCTTTTTCTTCTCTGGGCACACATGCTTCCAGTGTTATTTCATCATAACCTGAAAGATTGTTTTTGTTGACCTCTATTAGATTGTGACCTTCTGGGAGGCTAAGTTATGTGTTTCCATCTATGTATTTGTGTTACATACACATAGTGTCTAACATGGTAGGAACCCAATAAATATGAGTGGGTTAAAGGAGGTTAATAGAAATAATAATAATAATAATAATAATAATAATAATAATAATAATAATAATAAAAAAACAAGAATAAATGGCATTTAATTTGCCCACAACTGTAAACCTACTTTTTGCCTACTCCTATATTTGTTAAGGCAATGATAACTGAATAAATAAGTAAAAAATAGTTAGTAAAACAGTTACTAGCTTCAAAACCATGTAATGCCAGGTATTTTCCATTTCACCTTCTTATCTTGATTCTGTGCAGGCACATCATTAACTAAATTCTGGGTCGATGACAAGCCTTATGGAGCATGGTTATATTTCTATTTAAGATGATAAAAATATTTACATGTAAATGAGACAATACTCAGTTTCAGAGAAGCACTATCTCTTAATACCCCAAATAAACTCCATTACCTGTTGGGAAATAAATGAAAATGAATCCTCTACAGTAATGGGTTTTCAGACCAATTTTCCAAGCAAGAGCTCATTTCTTGCTAATAGTAAATATGCTCCCTGAGCTTGGGAAATCAGCTATTGCTTATGTATACACATGTACTCAGGATGAGCTCACATCTCATTCAGGATCCATGAGCTTTGAAATGAGCCCTGAGTGTGAGCAAGACATCTGTAGTTTCCACAAATTCCATTTGCTCAAATTAACAAGCAAACCTCTACATTTCTAAATAATTTAAGTTATGAAGATACCTCAAATTTGAAGCATTTGCTCTTGTCTCTAAAGAGAGAATGATTTCTTAACTCTAGAAATAAATCAGGAAAATGCCCCATTCTTTTGGTGTGTTTAACGCAGTCTTTCTTCTCTTTTTCATTCATTCCCTTCCTAAATCTCTTTAATGCCCTTCTTAAATTGTCAATGGAAGGATGTGATGATTTACTATGTACCAGCGCTAGGCTAGGCACAGTCGTTTTAATTGTTGTTAATTCTCTTAACAACCCAATGAGATGGATAGTATTATCATACCCATGTACAGAGGAGGAACCTGATGGAAACAGAGGACAAGTCATGTGGCTCTCAATTGGTAAAGCCAGGGTTTGAACCCAGGGCTAATTCCAGAACTTTGTCACGGTTTGTGGCCCACCTCATCCAAAGCAACCAAAGGTTAAAATTTGTGAGATGGAAAATTATTCCAGCTTCTTTGAAACTACCTCACACTCTACTTAACAAAAATTGCATACATCCCATTATTATTTGTTATCTTTTATGTGTACTTTAAAAAGCAGGTAGGTTTATAGCTAGTGATGCTAATTCTAGTTTGTGAGATATAGTAAATGGTTCAGAGGCTAATGTCCTAAAGAAAATGGAGGAAGTAAGGAGGAAACTTTTCTACTCCCTGATCATATTATTGAGAAATAACAAAACAAAACAACATCTAAGAAAATGGAGAAATTTCAGGTAAAGCAGCAGTGGCAAATTCTTCTTAAAGAACGAGATGATAAATATTTTGCACGTTGCAGAGGCTTTGCGGTCTGTTACAACTATTCAGTTTTGCACTTGTAACATGAAAGCAGCCATATGTAATGTGTAAACGAATGAGTGTGGCTGTGTTTCAATAAAACTTTGTTTACAAAAACATGTGGTAAACCAGATTTGGCCCATGGGTCATAGTTTGCTGACCCTTGCTTTGAAGTGTCCAAATATATTCCTCACATCGTGTTATCAACCCAGATATTTGGAAATACCTAGATAATTAGGAAAATGATGATAAATGATGGGAAACTAATGGCATTTCAGTTCTATCAAGATTATCTTTGTGCTACATAGCTGTAGTCCCACTGTTTTCCTGGGTGTTATGAGTTCAATTGGAGGTGATCTATTTAAAGTCTAGAAGCAGGCTGTCTGGCAATTTGTGGAATCAAACTGTAAAGACTTAAAAAAGCTTTTGACAGCTATGGAACTATGTTTGTGCAATTTAAAATTGCGATCTTAGCTGGGAGGGTTTAGATTCAGACTCAAATTTAGATAATGCAAACAAAGGTGCTATAAATCTTTGCAGTAAAACCAACAAGAGAAGCTGGGCATAGAGGTATCATTGTCCAAACTGACAAACTGCAATTTTTTTCCTACAAAGATACTAAAAACAAGAAAAATGAGAGCTGTGTATGTAAATTTCCATATCATGGATCTATTAAAGTTCTGATTTATTTAAAAATGGCACGCCTATTTTAAGGTCATTGTCATTGTTATATGTGGAAAGATGTATGGAAATGTAGTTTTTTGAGTTGCGAGTTCCGCTCAGCCACCTCCTGAGTGCCCGAGTTCTCCATCCTCTCAGCCTGCACATAGGCCTGGCACATGCTAACTTCTCGGAAATGTTTGCAGAGGGATGGTGTCTCTCTTCTTGATTCCCTTTGCCTCCGGGTGTGGATCTCTGCTTTACCAGCAATAAAAAGGAAAACTCAGTTTGGGTGTTGAATTCTAAAACTGGCTTGATTGCTAAGGTGAAAGGCTTGTAACTATTCCAAGCAATTGATCCCAGGCTACGAACAGCTTCCTTATCTTTACAATCATTCATTACCAGTTAGTCTTTCCACCCAGCCTTTCAGGGATAGAAAAGAAAATGAAATTCTCTTCTTATGGCTTTTAGGTACCGTTAAAAAATAATTTGTATGTAAACCCGTTGTATGTATTTGATACTTTGTTTAAAGAAAAGATGTTGCCCTTAAGTGTGTGTATGTGTGTATGTGAGGGATCGAGGGGCTTTGGGGTGGCTGTTGTACCTCTTCTGAGCAATATACACAGTGCAGAACCAGGGATGGGGAGAACCGCTACAAATTTCTTCTTAATTGACCACTTTACTGATATTTGAGAAGAGGAAAATATCGAGGTACTGCAGAAACCTGTGCACATCTTGTTCACTTTATTTCTGTTTTACGATTGGGGCAGAAGTTTCCAAACCCTTACATCCCCACGCTAAATTCCATAGATTTGAGGAAGAGATGAATACCACAAGAATAGACAACTAAGGTAAAAAGGCAATTACAGGTAATGAAAAGGCAGTTAAGAAAATAAGGTGAGATGACTGGGACTATACCTGTAATACTCTTTGTCACTCCCTCCCCAATCCCATCTCTGCCTTCCTCTCCTGTCCAGGTTCAGGTTGGGTTCAGCCAATGGGAAGCACTAGCAGACGATCAGAGGATGGGAAGAGAAAGAAACCAGGGTATTTATTCCCCAGTCCTCTGCTTTGGCCCTCAACTGTGGCAGGATTCACACCCAAAGGGTGGGAAGAGGGTGTTGTGTGCTTCACTAAAGTCATATTTGTTCTTTTAATCTTGCTCACATCTCTGTAAGGAGTCCCTTCCTTAATTAAAAACACATTGTATGCGGGGAGCTTTTATCACAAACTAACAGTTGGCACGGGCCATTTTTGCTAATGTTTTGTGTAAATGGCAACATTCAGTAAAATTAGGATAACTTTAGTTTTACATATTTTTTTTCAATGAAACTTTTTGTGATTTACTATAAAATGTATACTGAATTATTTTTCTTAAATTTTAAACAGACAAATACTGGAAAAATCACTGGAAATTAAAATAAAAGTAA
>PVJI01012456.1:0-51634 GCA_004026765.1 Micronycteris hirsuta | reverse complement strand
CCAGTTTCACAGGAGAATTTTACAAAGCAATAAGGAAGAGCTAACTCCTGTCCTTCACAGACTATTCCAAAGTATCCAAGAAGACAGAAGACTCCCAAACTCTTCTTATGAAGCCAGCATCATCCTAATCCCAAATCCAGATAAAGACACAAGAAAGAAAGAAAACTACAGGCCAATATCACTGATGAACATAGATGCTAAAATCCTCAACAAAATATTGGCAAACTGCATCCAGCAATACATTAAAAAGATCATAAACAATGATCAAGTGGGATTCACCCCAGGGATGCAAGAATGGTACAATATTCACAAATTAATAAACATAATATAGCACATAAACAAAAGGAAAGGCAAAAATCACATGATCATATCACCAGATGCGGAAAAAACATTTGATAAGGTATAACACTCATTTATTATAAAAAACACTCAGCAAAGTGGGAATAGAGGCAGCATTCCTCAACATAATAAAGGCCATCTAAGAGAGACCTGAAGCCAGCATCATACTTAATAGGCAAAAACTAAAATCTTTCCCACTAAGATCAGGAACAAGACAAGGTTGTCCACTGTCACCACTTCTACTCGACATAGTATTAGAAGTCCTAGCCACAGCATTCATACAAGAAAAAAGAAATAAAAGGCATTCAAATTGGGAAGGAGGAAGCAAAACTGTCATTGTTTGCAGATGCCATGATAGTGTACACAGAAAATCCTATAAACTCCACCAAAAAACTACTCGACCTAGTAAGTCAATTCAAAAGAACAGTGGGATACAAAGTCAATATCCAGAAATCAGAGGCATTTTTGTGCACCAACAATGAAATTTCAGAAACAGAAATCAGGAAAAAATCTTTATTATGGGGATTAATTGAGCTTTTCTCCCTTAGTTCTTTTTCAAAAATTTTTATTTATTTGTTTATTTTTATAGACAGGGTCAGGGAGGGAGAAAGAGTAGGAGAGGATCATCTATGTGAGAAAGAAACATCAATCAGTTGCCTCCCATATGTGCCCCAACTGGGATGAAACCTGCAACTCAGGCATGTGCCCTAACTGGGTACTGAACCGGCAACCTTTCGCTTTGTGGGATGATGCCCAGCCAACTGAGTCACATTGGTCAGTGCAAGTTTTTCTGTCTTAGTTCTTATCTGATAGTCTGTCATGGTAAAAAGTAGGGATTTGGGACATGGAGAGTGGGGATAAGTATAAAAATTGACTAAACAGACACTTTCCTCTTTTTTGCAGAGTACCAGAAAGCTCTAAGCATTCTGTGTGGACTATTTTATTTAATGCTCATTATACTCTTTATGTAAGTACTACTAATTGTTTATATTTTATAGGTGCAGCACTGGTGCACAGAGAGCCTTATGCTCACATAGCTCAGAAATGACAGAACCAGGCCAAGTTTACACTGTAAACTACTGCTATAGTGCCTCCTGGTATCACCCTATCTTGTTCAGCCAAGGGATTTCAAATGCCATTAATTTCCTTGCAATGCCTGAGAATTGGAAGCAGCAGATTCTGTAATTTAGGCATTATTAGTGATTAGTGCCTTTCTTTATGTATGTACACAAGTTCCCTGCATTCTTTTGGGGTCCTGAGGGAGTAAGGCACAGAAAAGCAAAGGACTGATAAGAGCTGGAGAAAGAGAAGACCTCCACATGCTTCAAACATTCACACTTACCATATTATTCTCTGGGTCAAAAACCTTCAGTGGTTCCCAGTAGTCTCTGCCTCAAATGCAAACTTTCCAGCATGGAATGTGTCTAACTTACCTTTGTGGCTTTCTTTATCTTCCACAACTTGGGTGGTTGAACCCACTGGTCATTGAGCTGTTCTGACACCAGTCATCTTGACTTCTGAATTTGTAATTGAAGCATCTTTCCCACTAGCTCATAGGATGTTAATTCTTTAGCTATACTTCCTAGACCCTTGAAACCCATGTAGAATACGCCAAACTAGTAATGTGAAGTGGAGTGATCTCCTTTCTCTTTTTGTTACCACTGCTCTAGCTTATGTCCACATTACCTAAATCCCCACAGTCTTTTAACTGCCCTTTCCTATAATCCACCTCCAAAAATGTTTCCCGTAGCTGCTGGTTGGGTTATCCTAGCACAACTTATTAGTGCAGACTGTTACTCGTTTGCTTAGATCTTTTACACTTTCCCTAGTACAAGGTAACAGTAAATGTCTCCTAACTCCCTTGATCCTTGGTCTTCTCACTTTTTTTACCAAGTATTAGGTGTGTTTCCATCCCAGAATCTTTTCGTGGACTGGCCTGGGATGCTCTGTGTCCAGATATTCAAGTGGCTGGCTGCTCCAGGCAAGTCCAAGCTCAAACTCCACATTTAATTGACTAGCCTATCTAATCCAGCTCCTACTTCATTCTCTTTTACCTCGCTCTGCTTTATTTTTCTTTGAAGGACTTATCACTACCTAACATTATGCATCTATTTTGTGGTAGTCTCCCTTTTAGAATATAATTCTGTAACTGCCCACTTATTATCTGTTTAATTCACTGCTGTCCCCAGCATCAAGCATTGTGCCTAAGTGCCCAATAAACATTTGTGAAATCTAGGATGGCAACATTTAACATTTGCAAGTAGAAATAACTGATAATACTTCAGGAGTATCATGTCTCTAGAGCTGTATTCCCTAAACTGCCCTACCTTAACAATTCACTGTGAATCAGTGTCATGTGTATAGGGAACCATTTTGTGCGGCATGGGAATGTAGCCCAGCCCCCACTCAGAAAGGCCAGTGGAGAGCAAGGTCCGGCACACAGGCCCTACACCCACAGATAGGTTCTCCAATGGGAGATCAGGCCTGCATTGTACCTAGGCTGCTATGAGACTTTTGCTAAAACTCCCTCACCCTGGATTGAGGCAACAAATGTTTACTGTATATCTTTAAAGTAACTTCCTAAAAGTCTGTGCTAAACCTGTCAAGTATGGGGTATAACCAGTTCAACCACATTTCCCCTGGATCTGTAACATCCTTCCCTTTGAAGTAATTAGCAACATTCTTCCCTTTGTTATCTGTAAAAGGTAATCACCTACAGTGAACCTGTGCATAGTAAATGAGGACCATCCACCACGTAATATACCCAGAAAAGCAATAAAAGCCTGTCCAGGCAGGAATCAGGGCCCTCTCTCTCACTTACAGAGCAGCCGTGCTATCCCTTTTTTCCACAGGATTTTTGTAGTCCATGTGCATTTGTTCATTGCAGCAGCCACAACACATGGACCCTGTGCAGGTGTGGGGTCCTCATCAACATGGACAAAAAAATTAGTAATTGCTGCAGTACATATTTGTTTCATGAAGAGTCACTATGAGCATTGGCATATTGAAGGTTCTGAACATTCCTGCAGTAAATGAACTGAAATAACTATGTTATTTAATTTTATTTTTGTATCATTTTTATTGTATTTTTTCCATTACCATTAGTCTACTTATACCACCCTCCTCACAGCAATCACTACACTGTTGTCAATGTCCATAAGTCCTTTTCCTTTTTTTTCCCCTTTTTGCTCAATCTCTCCACCCTGTAACCTCCCCCTTTAGCTGTCATCCTTTTTCTGTCAGTCTGTCTCTATTTTGCTTGTTAGTTCAGTTTGTTCATTAGATTCACATAGAGTGAAATCATGCAGTATTTGTGTTTCTCTGACTGGCTTATTTCACTTAGCATTGTGTTCTTCATGTCCATCTATACTGTCACAGAGGGTAAACTTTTCTTCTTTTTTAGAGATGAGAAGTATTTCATTGTGTAAATGTGCCATTGTTGCTTTATCCACTCATCTACTGATGGATACTTGGACTGCTTCAGTACCCTGGTGATTGTAAATAATGCCACAATGAACATAGGGGTGATTATATTCTTTCAAATTAGTGTTTTGGGTTCTTTCAGATCTATGTCCAGAAGTGGGATCACTGGGTAAGAGGCAGATTCATTTTTAATTTTTTGAGGTATCTCCATACTGCTTTACACAGTGCCAGCACCAATCTGCATTCCCACCAACAGTGCAAAAATGTTCCCCTTTATTCACATCTCACCAGCACTTGTGTTTGTTGGTTTATTGATGATAGCCATTCTGAAAGGTGTGAGATGATACCTCATTGTGGTTTTAATTTGTACTTCTCTGATGATTAGGGACATTGAGTGTCTTTTTATATATCAATTGGCCATCTGTATGTCCTCTTTGGAGAAGTGTACAGGTTCTTTGCCCATTTTGTAATTTTGTTGTTTGTTTTATTGGTGTTGGGTTGTGTAAGTACTTTATAAATTTTGGATATTAACCCCTTGTCAGATTTATTGGTGAATATGTTCTCCCATTCTGTGAGTTGTCTTTTTATTTTGTTGATGTTTTCCTTTCCCATACAAAAATATTTTAGTTTGATGTAGTCCAATTTGTTAATTTATTTTTCGTTTCCCTTGCTTGGGAAGATGTATCTGATAAAATATTGCTACAAGTAATGTCTGAGATTTTGCTGCTTATGTTTCCTTCTATGATTTTTATTGTTTCAGGTCTAACATTTAAAACTTTAACCATTTTGGATTTATTCTCGTCTGTGGTATAAGAAGATGATTTAGTTTCACTTTTCTGGATGTATGGGCCCAATTTTCTAAATACCATTTGTTGAATAAACTGTCCTTAGCCCATTGTATGTGCTTGCTTCCTCTGTCAAATATTAATTGACTATAAAGCTATGGTTTTATTTCTGGGCTCTCTATTTTGTTTCATTGATCTACGTGTCTGTTTTTTATGTTAGTACCATGTTGTTTTGATTACTATGGTCTTATACTGTAGTCTCACATTAGGTAGCATGACTTCTCCAACTTCTTTCTTCTTTCTCAGGGTCTCCATTGCTATGTAGAGCCTTTTGTAGTTCCACATAGATTTTTGAAATATTTGTTCTAGTTCTGTTAAATATGTCATTGGAATCTTGATAGGAATTGAGCTGAATCTATAGATTGCTTTGGGTAGTATGGGCATTTTAATAATGTCAGTTCTTCTACGTGAATATGGTATGTCCTTCCACTCATTTGTATCTTCTACAATTTCTTCTTCAATGTCATAGTTTTCCGAGTACAGGTCTTCTGTATCCTTGGCTAGGTTTATTCCTAGGTATTTTATTCTTTTTGAAGCAATTGGGAATGGGATTGTTTTTTTGATTTCCCTTTCTGTTAGTTCATTATTAGCATATACAAATGCAACTGATTTCTGGATATTAATTTTGTATCCTGCAACTTTGTTGAATTCATTTATTTGTCCCAGTAGTTTCTCAGTGGAATCTTTAGAGTTCTTTATATACAGTACCATATCTACTGAACATAAACAGTTTTAGTTCTTCCTTTCAAATTTGGATGCCTTTTATTTCTTCTTGTTGTCTGATTGCTGTGGCTAGGACTTCCAATACTATGTTGAATAAGAGAGGTGAAAGCAGACATCTTTGTCTTGTTCCTGATCTTAAGGGGAATGCTTGTGGGTTTTTCCCATTCACTATGATGCTGGTAGTGGGTTTGATATATGTATGGGCTTTAGTATATTTAGGTATGCTCCCTCTATTCCCCCTTCACTAAGAGTTTTTATCATAAGTGGATGTTGGATTTTATCAAATGCTTTTTCTGTATCTATTGATATGATCATGTGGTTTTTATTCTTCCTTTTGTTTATTTGGTGAATCACATGTATTAACTTGCAAATGTTGTACCAACCTTGCATTTCTGGAATAAATCCCACTTGATCATGGTGTATGATTTTTGACGCATTGCTGTAATTGGCTTGCTAGTACTTTGTGGAGGATTTTATCATCTATGTTCATTAGGGATATTGGCCTATAATTTTCTTTTATTGTAGTGTCTTTATCTGGTATTGTAATTCAGATAATGCTGGCTTTGTAAAATAAGCTTGAACTTTTCTAAATAGTTTGAGAAAAAGAAGTGTTAGTTCTTCCTGGAAAGTTTGGTAAAATTCACCTGTGAAGCCATCTGGTACAGGGCTTTTGTTTGTTGGGTTTTTTTAAATTACTGCTCCAGTTTTACTAAGTGTAACCTGTCTATTAAGATTATCTGATTCTTCCTGATTTAGTTTTGGAAGACTGTATGTTTCTAAGATTGGTCCATTTTGTCCAGGTTGTCCAGTTTGTTGGCATATAGTTGTTCAGAATATTGTTTTACAATTCTTTTTATGTCTTTGGTGTCAGTTGTTATTTCTTCTCTTTTATTTCTGATTTTATTTTTATGGGTCTTCTCCCTTTATTCTTGATGAATCTGGTTAAAGATGTGTCAATCTCTTCTCCTAAACCCCAGGCTTTAAAAACCTCAAAATGAAGCTCCCAGCATGTGCTTGCTCTCCCTCCTGGAAACAAGAGTATACCTTTTCCTTCCCCTTCTCCATTCCCCCCCGCCCCCCCACAGGCATGCATCACCTAAACTCAAAGGGAGCCAACAAAACTTTCAACCAGGGGAGCAATAGGCAGCAGCAGCAGCTCGTCCTGGGCTTACCCCTCTAACCTGTCTCCAAGGCCTTTTTCTCTGACTTCTGAGTGAGCTAAGGTAGCCCCACCAATGCTCATTTCTTTCCTTCAACATTTCTAGAGAGCCAAGGCAGCCCCACTTAGGCTCTCCTGTTGTTTTGATGGGGGATTCAAATGTGGAAAAAATTTTAGTTTCAGGTAATAGCTAATAAGCATGGTAATTAATGTATGTACAAAGCTATTGTTTTAGGAGCTTAAGGTATGACCCACCTGGACTCCAGGAAACCATAAGCAGGTCCACCTTTGTGCCTCAGGAGGACTGTAAGCAAGTGAGATGGCATCTGAGCCATAACGAAAGAATGCTGCTGCTTTTTATCTGGTTAACTTTTTCCCTGAGTTCCAATCCCCTTACCTACACTTTTCTAAAAAAAAAAAAAAAAAAAAAAAAAATGTGCCTATCTTGTTGATCTTTTCAAAGAACCACCTTTGGATTCATCGATCTTTGTATTTTTTTTTAGACTCTATTTCCTTTATTTCTACTCTGATCCTTATGATTTCCTTCCTTCTACTCACTTTGGGTTTTGTCTGTTGTTGTCTTTCAAATTCCCTTAAGTGTAAAGTTACATGTATATTTGAGCCTTTTCTTGTTTCTTCTTATAAAACTATATTTTATTGATTATGCTATTACATTTATTAAATTTTTTCCTCTTCATTGCCCTCCACCCTGCATCCCCCTTTCCACCCGCATTTCCCCCCTTAGTTCTAGTCCATCATTTGTACATATAAGTTCTTTGTGTGAATCCTAACCTCCCCCTATTTTGTACCTACCATTTATACTTCTTATTCTGATATTTCCCCCCATTCTCCCACCTCCCCCTCCCCACTGATAACCCTCCATATGATCTCCATTTTGGTGATTCTGTTCCTGTTCTAATTATTTGCCTAGTTTGTTTCTCTTTTTGTTTTTCTTAGGTTGAGTTGTTGCTAATTGTGAGTTTGTTATCATTTTACTGTTCATAGTTTTGATCTTCTTTTTCTTAGGTAAGTCCCTATAACATTGAATAAAATAAGGACTTGGTGATGATGAACTCCTTTAACTTGACCTTATCTGGGAAGCACTTTATCTGCTCTTCCATTCTAAATAATAGCTCTGCTGGGTAGAGTAATGTTGGATATAGGTCCTTGCCTTTCATGACTTCAAATAGTTCTTTCCAACCCTTTCTTGCCTGCAAGGTTTCTTTTGAGAAATCAGCTGACAGTCTTATGAGAACTCCTTTGGAGGTAATTGTCTCCTCTTGCTGCTTTTAAGATTCTCTCCTTATCTTTAATTTTGGGTAATGTAATTATGATGTGCCTTGGTGTGTGCTTCCTTGGGTACAACTTGTTTGGGACTCTCTGAGCTTCCTGGACTTCCTGGAAGTTTATTTCCTTTGTCAGTTTGGGGAAGTTCACCTTCATTATTTGTTCAAATAAGTTTTCAATTTTTTGCTCTTCCTCTTCTCCTTCTGGCACCCCTATGATTCAGATGTTGGAATATTTAAGGTTGTCCCAGAAGTTCCTAAGCCTCTTGTCATTTTTTTTTTTTTTTTGAGTTCTTGTTTCTTCATTCTGTTCTGGTTGAATGTTCATTTCTTCCTTCTGGTCCAAATTGTTGATATGAGTTCTTGTTTCCTTCCCTTCACTGTTGATACTCTGTATATTTTTCTTTATTTCACTTTTCATAGCCTTCACTTTTTTCTCTATTTTGTGACCATACTCAGCCATTTCTGTGAGCATCCTGATTACCAGTGTTTTGAGCTCTGCATCTAATAGGTTGGCTATCTTTTCATTCCTTAGTTTTATTTTTGGAATTTTGATCTTTTCTTTCATTTGGGCCGTATTTCTTTGTCTCCACACACCTGTTGCATTGTAAAAGGTTGAGGCTTAGGTATTTACCAGGGTAGGACAACTCACTTCACTTTGTTGTGGCACTGTCTGCAGGGGTCGGGTGGGGGGATTCAGAGAGGGAACAATGCCTCTTGCTCAGCTCTCGGTAGGCTTTCAGTCACTTCTCCTGCTACCCGCAAGCAAATTGGGCCCTTCTGGTGCTGATTCCCAAGTGAGTGGGTTTGTGTACATTCTAGAACCCTGTGGGTTTCTCCAACAAACTCTCCTGGGAGTTTCTCCCACCACTGGAACCCACACAGATTTCTACAGACAGATGTTTTGAGGCTTTAGGTTCCCATATTGGAACCCTGGGTTGCACAGTCTGTTTCACTCCCCAGTTGTTTTTCCTGGGTTGTCTGCACACAAGTGTAGGACCACCTGGTCCTCCAGCTACCTCCTTGTTGTGCACTCTCTCTGCCCTGGCTGCCTGTGTCTGTCCCTCCTACGAGTCTGGATGAATATTTCTTCTTTAATTCCTTGGTTGTCAGACTTCCATATTGTTTGATTTTCTGGCAGTTATGATTGTTTTTTGTTTTCAAATTTGTTGTTGTCCTCCTTTCATTGTGCAAGGAGGCAACATGTATTTACCTATGCCTCCATCATGGCAGGAAGTCTTATTTCTTGAGGTAAACCTGTAATGTTATGAATTTCCCTCTTAGAATTCCACAGGTTTTGGATTTGTGTGCTATTATTTTCATTTTTTTCAAGGTATATTTTGATTTCTTCCCTGATCTTGTTGTTGACTCATTCATTGTTTAATAGCATGTTCTTAGCTTCCATGTCTTTGTGCGCTTTTCAATGTTCTTCTTTTGATTGATCTCTAGCTTCAAAGCACTGTGGTCAGAGAAGATGCTTGATATGATTTCAGTCTTCTTAAATTTATTTAGACTTGTTTTGTGTCCTAGCATGTGGTCTATCCTAAAAAAATTTCCATGTGCCCTTGAAAAGTATGTATATTCTGTTGCTTTGGGGTGAAATGCTCTGAAGATATCAATTAAGTCCATTTGACCTAGTGTGTTGTTTAAGGTTACTGTCTCCTTGTTGATTTTCCATCTGGAAGATCTATTCATTGAAGTCAGTGGGGTATTAAAACCCCTAGATGACTGTGTTTCTGTCTTTCTCTCCCTTTATGCCCATCAATATTTCCTTTACATATTTAGGTGCTCCTGTGTTGGGTGTGTAAATATTTACTGGGGTTATATCATCTTATTGGATCATTCCCTTTATCATTGTGTAGTGTCCTTCTTTGTCACTTACTATAGCCTTAGTTTTAATGACTATTTTGTAAAATACCACATTTTGTCTTGTATAATGCACACTTTTTTCCCCAAAATTTTGAGGAAAAAATAAGGATGTACATTATACATGGGTAATACTAATTCTGTGTCTATATAAATGTTTTTAATTCTTTTATTTATGCTTATGCAGTAAATTTGTAACTCTAGAAAGCAATATGATATCCATATGCAAAATAATACCCTAGAATACAACAATCAGTTTTGTTGAACTGATGATGAACTCGCAATGAAAATACTTTTGTCCAATTCAACAAAATGAAATGAGGAGTGTTATATTGTTATACACAGAGTAAGATAGATGGTGTCAATTATTATCCACTTGATAAGCTAGATGATGCCAAAAAATTGCATGAAAAAATTAAAACAAAGATTTTTTCCTGAAAGTTTGGACCGAAAACATGGGTGTGCATTATACATAGGAGCACATTATACAAAATACAGTGTAAGTATTGCTATTCTGGCTCTTTTCCCTTTCCATTCACATGAAATAACTTTTTCCATGCCTTTACTTTTAGTCTATGTGTATCTTTCAATCTGTGCTGAGTCTTTTGGAGACAGCATATATATTGGTCTTGTTTCCTTATCCATACAGCTACCCTATTTTTTTTTTTTTTGGCGCATTTTAGCCATTTACATTAAAGGTAATCATTGATAGATATATATTTAGTGCCACTTTATTAGGCTATTTTCCTCTGTGCTTTTTCTTTCTCTTTTTCTTCTTCTTAAAGCAAGCCCTTTAACATTTGTTGTAGTACTGGTTTGGTGTTAACAAACTCCTTTTGCTTTTTCTTTTCTAGGAAGCTCCTCATTTCTCCTTTGATTTTAAATGATAGCCTTGCTGGGTAAAGTAGCCTTGGTTATAGGTCCTTGCTTTTCATCACGTTGAATATTTCTTGGCATTCCCTTCTGGCCTGAAATATTTCTGTTGAGAAATTAAGTGACAGTTTAATTGGTTCTCCATATATGTTAACTACCTGTTTTTCTCTTGAAGCTTTTAGAATTCTCTCCTTGCCATTTTAATTATGGTGTATCTTGGTGTAGATCTTTTTGGGTCCAACTTGTTTGGGACTCTCTGAGCTTCCTGGACTTGTGTGTCTTTCCTTTGCTAGATTGGGGAAGTGTTTGGTTATTTTTTCTTCAAATAAGTTCTGATTCTTTGTTCCCTCTCTTCTTCTGATTTTCCCGTGATGTAGATGTTATTACACTTCATGTTGCCCCAAAAGTTTCTTAAACTCTCATTTTTTAAAATTCTGTTTTCTTTTTGCTGCTCTGTTTGGGTGTTTTGTTTTGTTTTGTTTTGTTTTACCTTGCCTTCTGCATTGCTTATTTGATCCTCTGCTTCATCTAACCTACTATTTATTCCTTCCAGTGCATTATTTATTTCAGGTATTGCATTCTTTATTTCTGACTGGTCCCTTTTTTATGGTTTCTATGTCTTTTTTCATTATTTTGAGTATCCTTATAATCATTACTCTAAACTCCACCTGATAAATTGTTTATCTCCATTTTATCTAGTTCTTCTGGAAAATTCTCTTGTTCTTTCATTTGTGGTCTGTTTCTTTGTCTTGTCATTTTGTATGCTTCTTTGTATTCATTTTTATGTATTAGGTAGATCTCTGGTATTGACATCAAACATTGCCTGTCACTGGCCCTGGGCAACCTGTTCGGAACTATCAGCAATCCACAGCATGTGGCTCCCTCTGATGAACCTGCATATGTTCAGAATGAATGAGACTCCACTCCAAGACCAGCTTTTACCAGCACTGGGTCCAAGGGAAAGTCAGTTAAAGTCTCAGAGCTCCCAGAGACCCACCTTAGTTGTTAACCTAATCACTGATATAGCTTCAAGCTATACTCAGCCTGGCTTAAGCTCCAAAGGGTGGGGTGGGTAATCCTCTCAGGCTAGTACCATTGAGAGAAGAGTGCTCTGCTTGAGAAAGATGGCTTCTACAGTACAGGGAATGACTTAGCACAGGGATCCTGGTGGATGTTCCTACAGTTCTCTGCATAGTCATTAGCCCCAGACTTTCCTCATGTGTCTCTAGTCCACTCTTCTCTCCCTCTGCTGGAGCCTAGGGTAGGTTGCTGCAAATGAAATTTTGTACACTGGCCCTTTAAGAGGCTCTCTGCATCTCTAGTTGTCTCTTCCTTATGGACTGTAACCCCATCGCTTTTCACTGCTGTATATTATTTTAGTTCTTTTCATGGTTCTTGTTCTGTAGGCTGGGGAGCCAAGCTTAAGGTTTAGACCCAAAATTTCTTAGGGCGACACCCCCAACTGCTGAAATATCCCTCCAGAACTTCAGCTGCTACCCATGGGAGCCCAACCAGCCTCTCATGCCACCTCTGGACTCTGTACCAACAGTTGTTTTGGTGATGTGTTTTTTTCTGTCTGTGCATGGTTATAAGGCTTCTGTCCAGCTAGCATTCAGTTGGTTATTTAGAATAATTTTTCTATAATTTAGTTGTAATTCAGGTTTGGTCCTGGAAGGAGGTTTGTGCAGCTTCCACCTACTCCTCCACCATCTTGGAGAACTTGAATTAACTATATTTTAAAATTTCTTAAGTATATATAATCAGAGAAAGCCTTCTACAAAGAACCTCTTAAAGTTGCTCAAGTTGGGATGGTCACCTGGCATGCAGTCATTTTACCTTGCCATCTTCCGATACAGACATTGTGCCCTGGCAGAGGCATATTACTCACTCCAGACCAATCAGAGTGACTTATGGTTTGTCAAAAGAATGGGCATTTAACCAAGCCAAGATAATTAGGACATCCCCTGGAATTAAACACTGAGATGGGGAGACAGACTTCCCTTGCTTCTTAGGCCATGGATCTAAGGCTATAACTTTTGAGTACTCTTGGCTACATGAAGAACACCTGTGTGTAGAAGGCGAGAAGCCAACATTCAGGGACAGACATAGATGAGAGATGGAGAGAAAGTGAGGAGGAGAAATCAAATAAAGAATAACAAGGAGAAATGCTAAGTATGTACATTTAAGCCTCTAAATTCAGTATTGCTGAAGCCAGATTCTCCCCAGCTCTGATATATTCCTTTGTTACATGAGAAAATGTATTCTTTAAAAAAATTTTTTTATACTGGTTCACTAATACATATCCAACAGCATTTTCTGCTGAATATGCTTTGGGAAATCCTGCCCTTTGGCAACCTCAGTTATAAGTCTGAGCTATTTACCAAGGCACTTGAGTGTTAAAGGACAACAATACCAACCAATCAACCAGAATAAATGATATCCTTGTCTCTGAATGATTTACCAATTTTATAGTCATAGATCCATTTTCTGGATGAAGTCTGCATAGATACTTAGCTTCAAGTCAGAATAAGGTATTCAGACACAGTGTGGTATTGTGCAAAGTCTAGGGCAAGCATACATAGATTGTAAAATACACAACTTTTAGGTCTGTGGGGGTACTGTTCACAGCAGTCTCTGGAGTGTTTTTAGCCTGGCTGTGTGAGTTCTCTATGTCTCTGTTATCTTCTATCCAGGAAAGCAAGACACTTGCCTAATACTTCTTCATGTGCCCTGATAGCGGCTCGCCCAGAGAAAGGGCTTAATTCATGTTTGTGTATTGAATGAAACGCAGACTGGTCCTGTTCCTTATTAACACGGTTATACTCAAGGTTGACTTAAGGAATTTTTAATAAAATTTATTTTCAGCACATTAGTTTATGAATGCTATCCTTGTAGTTTCATATACATTCAGTGGTTGCTTTTGAGAAATCTAAAAATACCATCCTTTGGCATTTGCCCTAAAACAGTGTGCTGCCTTGATGTAGCCATAACAGTCATACCATATGGGAGGACACCTGGGTACTTTCAAACAGACACTTCTTTTAGGATCAAGTTGGCTGTTGTTGCTTTGCCCCGCAGACTCTTGAACCTCTTAGGTATAGCATTCCAGGACTATTATTTCAACTGCAGAGGGATTTTTAAATAGCTTGTAGTTTTGGGCATTTCACCACTAGAGTTCAATCTTGCTCTTATCTATATGATTTCATAGAGAAAAATAAAATAAAACAGCACCCCCAAAACAAAACAAAACACAAAGAAAATTCCCAAAGTGCTTTCTCTAATTCAACTCCTGACCTTTGACTATCAAGAGCTGACTTTATTAATGTGCCTTTTTAAATCTGACACAAGATTTTCTGGTTGGTGTTGTCATTAAGTATAAAATTCTTGAATATCTTTGCTTTGTTTCAAGTAATTTGTCAATGTTTTATAGACAATTTCAATTTAGGTTTGGTTTGCTTATCTTTAAGTACAATTTTCAGCCATAATTCCCTGGATGATTTTGGGTGAGTGTGCTTCTGGCCGGTGGAACTTGGGGGCTCACGGCAGGGCAGTGTGGGCTACAGTGAACACAAGTGCTGATCTGGCTCTCTAAGTTGATCACTCATTAATTTTTTTTAATGAGCCTGTGATTTCTAAATTTAAAAAATTATGACTTCTTTCTTTTTCTTTGAACTTACAGTCTTCGGATACATTTCTTATGAGACCAAAATCAAGTATGGGAGCATAAGTCCCAAACTTTGCTTTCTGTATAAGCAGTGCTTCTGAAAATTTTCATATGTGCCCGGAGACACTTGATCATATAAATTTAACAGGTGCAGTTTTATGAGAGCCAGGCAGATATGTACCATCATTCCAGCTTTGTAGGTAGGCTCTTCCTCTTTGAAGTATCTCTTATGTATCACAGGTAGTAGTTGAAGGAAACATTGGAATCAGTTTATCTTTGCTGTATAGAGAGACTTTCTCAGAGGCTGGGCACAGAAATGACAAAGAGAAAACCATACTGAATTACATAATATTAATTTTTGAACAAAAGTCTGAGAAAAAATTGAGAGCATCATATCATAACCCTAGATTTTGTTTTAAAAACAACCCAGTCCTAATTTACAAATTAAAATGCAAGTAAGTATAAGGTATGTTTTTCCATTATTTTCTTCTTGAGGAGAGGTGGGTGGTGGGAAATTACCTCAGTCAAAAGAAAAAGAACACTGACAAGAGAAGCTCCAAAGACACAATTTTGTCACAGTTTTGAGAAGAGTCAGGTGAAAACTCCCAGGATCTCTACAAGTGATGCTGTGACCAATTAGGGGCATATTATAGTAGTCAATATTTACTGAGCATTTTCATATCATCTTCACAAAAGCCTCATGAATAAAGGTTGCTTCTTAGTCCTATTTTACAGACAAATAAACATACTAATAGGAGTACTTTGAAAAAGGCCACCCAGACAGTAAATAGTGAAGCTGGCAGTCAAACATAGGTGCCCGCCTGAACAAGGTGGTTGATAGGGTTCCACATTTATAATGGCCTCAGCTTCTTGAAGTTACAGATAAAGAGAATGGTGACAGCTCTGATGTAATGAGTGGTCATTTCTAGGCAGAACAGTAAGATACTTGTAAGAGAAGATCAGCAGGAATTATATGGATAAACAAGGTGTGCTAACAGTGAACATTGTCATTAGCTCGGGTTTTGCAATAGGCCCAGACATCCTGCTCAGACAGCTAAAGTATGCAGACTTCTCCATCTCTAATAACAGAATGCATGGTCATGTGGCAAGAACTCTTAGTAACTTTGGCTAAAGTCTTCACCAACTTTTTAAAAATGATAATCTTGAAGTTGTTCTTAAAAATTCACTGTGCCCTGGCTGGTGTGGCTCAGTGGGTTGAGTGCCAGCCTACAAACTGAAGGGTTGCTGGTTTGATTCCCAATCAGGGCACATGCATGGGTTGTAGGCCAGGTCCCCACTAGGGGGCGTGCAAGAAGCAACAGATAGATGCGTCTCTTGCACATCAATGATTCCTTCTTTCTCCCTCCCTTCCCCTCTCTCTAAAAATAAATAAGTAAAATAATTATTTAAAAAACTCACTATGTGCTATTTGTAGTTGTGACAAATAATTACACTCAGATTGACTCTATGATGAATTATCTACATTCTCATTCCATAGTAGAGTTTGGGCAGGTGCCATCTTACCTTTTTGTTATGATTTTCAGATTCTGGATTAAACAGTCTCATCTCCTGTCAGAGACTATTGTGGATATTTACCCATGGTGAGCTACTTATTCATTCATTCATCCAATATTTATTAAGAACATGCTACATAAAAATTACCATACTAGATGCTGAGACTATGGAGGAAAACAAAAGAAAACAAAATTTAAAAAAATTAAAACTTCTGTCCATGTTCTAGTAGGGGAAATAGAAAATAAGTAAGCAAACATATAGTACTTATTATGATAGATTCTATGGAGAAAAATGAAAGTGGGAAAGGAGATAAGGAATACTGTTTTGTCTTGTTTGCTTGTCTTGCATTTTTAAATAAGGTAGTCAGGGAAAGATAGTAGTAGTAACAGTAATAATAATAGTTGTTGTTATTATTGTGTCATGATAAGCATCGGTGCAGCTAACATTATTGATTGCTTACTACACACCAGACCCTTTAATTTATATTTCATATAATCATTAATATCACTCTTTCTCACAAACTGGAAAAAAATACCCAGAAAAATTATAATTTGTCCAAATCACACAGCTAATCAGAAAAAGATGCAGATGTTCTGAGTCTTAGCCCAAGTTCTTGACCCCACAAGAATGTTTCTCTTTGGATATCTTGCTGTGCTGTAAATGCCTACATATGAAACAACACTGGGCGAACCACGATAAACTAATTTTATAGTCCTGGTTTATTTCATCCATGGTAATACAGAAAGAACTGCTTATTTTCCAATAGCAACTACTCAAATATACTTGTTACACGGAATAGATTAAGTTAATTGAAATTGTTTTATTTGTATGTCTAAAATATGTATGTCCCTCTACAGTATAATATTTATAGTAGCTGACAAAAGTGGCACAATATAGACTATCTGTAAGAATTATACATTATAAATAAACAAAATTTTATTTGCCTGTGCACAGAAAAATAAAGAAATCAGTTATTGATAAAAATAAAATAAAAATCATATGAGAACACAGGAGGTGTGGGGAATATCAGGCATTTGAGATGAACTCATTGCTACTATTAGACACTGAGTTTGGCCATACATTTCCTAGCAGGAAAGACAGAAAACCACACTAGGTTAATATATATATATATATATATATATATATATATATATATATATATATATATTTGAACAAAAGATCGCAAAAAGTTTCCTTGAGAGGTACTTTTCTTGCAACCAAATTCTTTTTAAAGGTTCATGGGAAAACAATGAAAAATATCTTTTACTTTGTAGAAGGCACAGACTCTGGTAAGAATAATTTTTGCCAATCTTCTATATTAAATTATATCATAAATAATTTTGACATTTCTGGGGGGGCAGCTAAGATGATATGATTCAAGTATTCTGTGTTCTGCATACCTTATTTAATAATGGGATAAAGAATGAAAAAATGGATAGTTAACATTTCAATGGATTCTTCCTCAAAATATTAATTATAGCAAGTAAAAGTTTTGCAGGTACTATATCAAATCAGATCCATGACTGGCAAAATTTATCATAAGACTAACAAAAATAACAATGGCTGCCTCAAAATGACAGTATCGGCTAAAAACTACTGCATACCTACTAGGAGCCAAGGACTATGCTAAACATTTTACAAATATGTTTCATTTCAAGTTTCCCATGATTCTCTGAGTTAAGTGCTGCTATAATCCCATTTTAAGGATGAGGATATTGGGGGTCAGAGAAGTTAGATAAGCCTCCAAAAGTTCCTAGCTATAGAGCTCATCTTCAAACATAGTGAGTCTGATTCCAAACCTTGTGTTTTAAACTACTAGTCTGTGATTACTCTGCTACTTTTAATGTAGTTATTACATATTTGGGAATAACTTGGGACGTTGCAACAACCTACAGGCAAAAGACCTAAACATTAGCATCAGAATCCATGAAGAAAAAAGCTTAATATGTTTCCAACTTCCTTGATAAAAATAACAAGTGTAAGAAAGCTGACGGAGCCATGAAAATTACGTAAAACCAGCTCTACTGTTTATCAAGACAGGGAAAAGAAATAAGGAACAACTCTTGGCACTATATAGTTCAGATAAGGATACCTCCTTGGGTCCCAGGATAATGAGAAATAACTGTGACTCACGACTGACTGCTATTTCAGAACTAAGGACAGAGGCAGACATACATTCCACTAGGGGGCAGGGTGGTCACACATTGAGCTCAACTTGATTCTCCAACAAGCAGGTTGCCAGCTCAATTTCCGCAGTTTCAGAGTAAACAGCCAGGGGGATTAAGAGCCCTTATTTGCCCCAGATAATAACTTTGGGCCCCTTTTAAGGGTTTGTGCAGTGGACACCTCAGGTTTTGCACTTGATAGTGAAAGTGGCAAAGAGCTAGAAAAAGTGCAAAATATGAAATATTGGAAGGTAGTTTTTGGACAATGCCTCTTGTAACTACAGACAGACAGCGAAAATGGCATTTCTAAGGCACTTTTGGACCCAATTTCGCTAGGCTGTTAAAGGATCAGGAAGGGAGTTCTGGGAAAGTTTAACAAAAATGGTTAAATAAATGAGCTTTGGAGTCAGAATAGACCTAGATTTAAACTAGATTTTACCACAGTCCTTCTATGTGACTTTGGGAAGTGATAATCTTTCTGCACCTTGGTTTTTTCACAGGATTGTTATGATGACTAATGGAGTCTGTAAAGCACTGGCCTGAAGCCTGGCATTCAGGCTCAACAGAGGATCAAAACCATGACTATGACAATTCTGCCTTGTGATGTAAAAGACAAATAATAATGTCAGTGTATGTCAACTTATGTTATTCAAAATAGTTTACACATATCAAACAAATTATATAAGGAAATATATATACTGGTAACCAGTCACTTCTTTATTTACTCACTCACTTATTCATCAAGCATTTATTAAGTATCTACTGAGTACCAGGGAAGGTGAATACAAAAATAGTCAAATATTCCAGTACATGGTAAAAATTGTTTTAGCCAGTGAAACAAGAGCAGGGATATGCATCATTGCCATGTCAAAGATTCAAAAGTTAAGTGTATGCCTTGCCATACTTTTTAAAAATGCTATTTTATTTTATTTTATTTTTGTTTTCTATGTATTTATTTACTGTTTTTTATTTTATTTTTTCATGTTATTTTTCTCTGTATTGTTTATTGTTGTTCAAGTACAGCTGTCTACATTTCTCCCCCAGTACTCCCCCCAACCCTAGTCATCCCCAATTTCCACCCTCAATCATACCCCTCTTTGGCTTTGCCCATGTGTCCTTAATACATGTTCCTTGATGACCCTTCCTCCTTTCTCCTCGTTATCCCTTACCAAATCCCCTGTTTGTTCTTTATTTGAATGTCTCTGATTATATTTTTCTTGCCTGTTTGTTTTGTTGATTAGGTTCCACTTATAGGTGATCACATAGTATTTGTCTTTCATTGCCTGGTTTATTTCACTTAGCATAATGCTCTCTAGATCCATGAAGGGTAGGAGCTGCTTCTTTCTTCCTGCAGCATAGTATTCCATTGTGTGAATGTACCCTAGTTTCTTGATCCGCTCATCTACTGATGGGCACTAAGGTTGCTTCTAGCACTTGGCTATTATAAATTATGCCGCTGTGAACATCGGTGTCCCTAGGTTCTTTTGAATTGGTGTTTCAGGGTTCTTAGGGCTTACCCCCAGCAGTGGAATTGCCAAGTCAAAATACAGTTCCATTTTTAGTTATCTGAAGAAATTCCATACCGTTTTCCACAGTGCCTCCACCAGTCTTCATTACCACCAACTGTGTACTAGGGTTCCCTTTTCTCCACAACCTCTCCAACACTTGTTGTTTGTTGATTTGTTTATGATGGCCATTCTCACCTGTGTGAAGTGGTATCTCATGGTCTTAATTTGCATTTCTTTGGATGCTAGTGATACTGAACTTCCTTTCATATGATTCTGGGCCCTCTGTATGTCTTCCTTGGCATACTGTTTGTTCAGGTCTTTAGCCCATTTTTTAATTGGGTTGTTTGTCTTCTTGGGATGGAGTCGTGTGAGTTCTTTATATATTTTATATTTTTGATTCACCTCTGTCCAAAGAGATGAAATCTTTGTCCAAACTATCATTTCCAAATATATTTTTCATTATGATTGGTTCCCTCATCATTTTGCTGCTGTTTTATTTAGCCATGCAGAAGCTTTTATTTTGATGAAGGACCATTTGTTTATTCTTTCCTTTTCGTCCCTTGCTTTATGGGACGTATGGGTGAAAATATTGCTTCATGTAATATCTGAGAATTTTCTGCCAATGTTCTTCTCTAGGACTTTTATGGTGTTGTGACTTATATTTAATTATTTTATCCATCTTGAGTTTGTTTTTGTATATGGTGTAAGTTGGTGGTCGAGTTTATTTTTTTGCATGTAGCTGTCCAGATCTCCCAACAACATTTTCTGAAAAGCTTATTGTTACTCCATTTTATGCTTCTGCCCCCTTTGATGAATATTAATTGACCATAGAGACTTGGGTTTAATTCTGGATTCTCTATTCTGTTCCATTGATCTGTGTCTGTTCTTATGCCAGTACCATACTGTTTTGATTACTGTGGCCTTGTAATGTAGTTTGATTCAGGAATTGTGATCATCCTACTTTGTTCTTCTTTCTCAAAATTGCTGCGGCTATTCAGGGTCATTTATGGTTCCACATAAATTTTTGAAATGTTTGTTCTATACCTGCAAAATATGTCATTGGTATTTTACTAGGGAATGTGTTGAATCAATCAACTACTTCGGGTAATCAGGACATTTTGATGATGTTGATTCTTCCAGTCCATATAACACGGTATAGGCTTCCATTTGTTTGTGTGTTCCTTGATTTCTTTCTTCACTGTTTTGTAGTTTTCTGAATATGGGTCTTTTACTTCCTTGTTTAACTGTATTCCTAGGTACTTTTTTTCTTGTTGCTCTATTAAATGGGATATTTTTCCCTGATTTCTGTTTCTGACTTTTCATTGTTGATGTACAAAAATGCCTTCAATTTCTGGATATGGACTTTGTATCCCACTGTTTTGCCAAATGTACTTATTAGGTCGAGTTGTTTTTTGGTGGAGCCTACAGGATTTTCTATGTATACTATCATGTCATCTGCAAACAGTGACAATTTTACTTCCTCCTTTCCAGTTTGGATGCCTTTAATTTCTCTTTGTGTCTGATCACTGTGGCTAGGACTACCAATACTATGTTGAATAGAAGTGGTGAAAGTGGATATCCTTGTCTTGTTCCTGATCTTAGTGGGAAAGCTTTTAGTTTTTGCCCATTGAGTACGATGTTGACTATAGGTTTCTTATATACAACCTTTATTGTGTTGAGGTATGCTCCCTCTATTCCCACTCTGCTGAGTGTTTTTATCATAAATGGGTGCTGTACCTTATCAAATATTTTTCCATATCTAATGGCTATGATCATGTGATTTCTGTCTTTCCTTTTGCTTATATGATGTATTACATTTATTAATTTGTGAGTATTGTACCATTCTTGCATCTCTGTAATGAATCTCACTTGATCATGGTGTATGATTTTTTTAATGTATTGCTGCATGCAGTTTCTCAATATTTTGTTGAGGATTTTAGCATTTGTGTTCATCAGTGATATTGGCCTGTATTTTCTTTCTTTGTTGTGTCTTTTTCTGGTTTTGGGATTAGGATGATGCTGGTTTCATAAAAATAATTTGGGAGTCTTCCATAATTTTGGATTTTTGGGAATAGTCTGTGAAGGATAGGGGTTAGCTCTTCCTTAAATGCTTTGTAGAATTCTCCTGTGAAACCATCTGGTCCAGGGCTTTTGTGTGTTGGGAGATTTTGTTTACTGCTTCGATTTTGCCAGCTGTTATTGGTCTGTTCAAACTTTCTGATTCTCTTTCATTCAGTTTTGGGAGACTACATTTTTCTAGAAATGTGTCTGTTTCACAAGGTTTTCAAATTTCTTGGCATATAATTCTTCATAATAATTTTTTACAATCCTTTGTATTTCTTTGGCATCACTTTTAATCTCTCCTATTTCTGATTTTGTTTATTTGGGTCCTCTCTCTCTTTTTCTTTTTTTTAAATTTTTTTATTTTTATTTTTTTATTTTTTATAATTACTTTATTGTTGTTCGATTACAGTTGTCTGCATCCTCTCCCCTCCGCTACCCCCACCCCTCCAACCCTACCTCCCTTCCCTGCCTCCTCCTCCCCATTGGTTCTGTCCATGTGTCCTCTATAGTGGTTCCTGAAAACCCTTCTCCCCATTGTCCCCTCCCACCTCCCCACTGGCTATTGTTAGATTGTTCTTAATTTCAATGTCTCTGGTTATGTTTTGCTTGCTTTTTGCTTTTGTTGATTATGTTCCAGTTAAAGGTGACATCATATGGTATTTTTCCCTCACTGCCTGGCTTATTTTGCTTAGCATAACGCTCTCGAGTTCCATCCATGCTGTTGCAAAGGGTATAAGCTCCTTCTTCCTCTCTGCTGCGTAGAATTCCATAGTGTAAATGTACCATAGTTTCTTGATCCACTCATTTGTAGATTGGCACTTAGGTTGTTTCTAGCACTTGGCTATTGTGAATAGTGCTGCTATGAACATTGGGGTGCATAGGTTCTTCTGAATTGGTTTTTCAGGGTTCTTAGGGTATAATCTTAGTAGTGGAATTGCTGGGTCGAGAGGCAGTTCCATTTTCATTTTTCTAAGGAAGTTCTATACTGTTTTCTACAGTGGTTTCCCCAGTCTGCATTCCCACCAACAGTGCACTAGGGTTCCCTTTCCTCCACATCCCTTCCAACAGTTATCAGTTGCTTTGTTGATGATGGCCATTCTGACTGGTGTGAGGTGGTATCTCATTATGGTTTTAATTTGCATCTCTCTGATGGCTAATGATGTTGAGCATCTTTTCATATGTTTCTGGGCCCTAGGTATGTCCTCTTTCAAGAAGTGTCTGTTCATGTCTTTTGCCCATTTTTTTAATTGGGTTTTTTGTCTTCCTGGAGTGGAGTTGTATGAGTTCTTTATATATTTTGGAGATCAAACCCTTGTCCAAGGTATCATTGGCAAATGTTTTCCCATACTGTTGGTTCTCTTTTTATTTTAATACTATTTTCTTTAGTCCCACAGAATCTCTTTATTTTGATAAGATCCCATCTGTTTATTCTTTCCTTTATGTTCCTTGCTCTAGGGGACATATCATTGAAGATGTTGCTGCATGGAATGTGTGAGGTTTTCCTACCAATATTTTCCTCTAGGACTTTTATGGTGTCGCGACTTATATTTAAGTCTTTTATCCACCTTGAATGTATTTTTGTGTATGGTGTAAGTTGGTGCTTAAGTTTCAAATTTTTTGCATATAGCCATCCAGATTTCCCAACACCATTTGTTGAAGAGGCTGTTTTTATTCCATTTTATGCTTCTGCCCACTTTGTTGAAGATTAATTGCCCAGAGAGACTTGGGTTTATTTCTGGGCTCTCTATTCTTTTCCATTGGTCTATCTGTCTCTTTTCATGCCAGTACCAAGCTGTTTTGATTACAGTGGCTTTGTAATAGTTTAATATCAGGTATTGCAATTCCTCCTA
Source organism: Micronycteris hirsuta (assembly GCA_004026765.1). NCBI lineage: Eukaryota > Metazoa > Chordata > Mammalia > Chiroptera > Phyllostomidae > Micronycteris > Micronycteris hirsuta. The sequence continues at coordinate 28,354 of PVJI01012456.1, read as the reverse complement.
CTTTCCTCTTCTTTCTCAAAATTTCAGCTGATATTTGGGGTCATTTACGGTTCCATATAAATTTTAAAAGTGTTTGTTCTATATCTGTGAAATATGTCATTGGTACTTTGATAGGGATTGCATTTAATCTATAAATTGCTTTGGGTAATACAGACATTTTGATGATGTTGATTCTTCTAATCCATGAGCACGGTATATGTTTCTGTTTGTTTGTGTCTTCCATGATTTCTTTCTTCAGTGTTGTGTAGTTTTCTGAGTATAGATCTTGTACTTCCTGGGTTAGGTTTATTCCTAGGTATTTTATTTTTCCTGGTGCTATATGAAATGGGATTTTTTTCTTGATTTCTGCTTCTGATTTTTCACTGTTGGTATACAAAAATGCCTTTGATTTCTGGATATTTACTTTGTATCCTGCTGTTTTGCCAAATTCATTGATTAGACGGAGTAGTTTTTGGCGGAGTCTATAGGATTTTCTATGTACACGATCATGTTATCTGCTAACAATGACAGTTTTGTTTCCTCCTTTCCAATTTGGATACCTTTTATTTCCTTTTCTTGTTTGATTGCTGTGGCTAAAACTTCCAGTACTATGTTGAATAGAAGTGGTGATAGTGGACAACCTTGTCTTGTTCCTGATTTTAATGGGAAAGATCTTAGTTTTTGCCCATTAAGTATAATGTTGGCTATAGGTCTCTGATATATGGCCTTTATTATGATGAAGAATGCTCCCTCTATTCCCACTTTGCTAAGTGTTTTTATCATAAATGGGTGCTGTACCTTATCGAATACTTTTTCAGCATCTATTGATATGATCATGTGGTTTTTGTCTTTGCTTTTGTTTATATGATGTATTACATTTATTGTTTTGTGAATATTGAACCATCCTTGCATCCCTGTGATGAATCCCACTTGGTCATGGTGTATTATCTTTTTAATGTATTGCTGGACATGGTTTGCCAATATTTGGTTGAGAGTTTTAGCATCAATGTTCATCAGTGATATTGGCCTGAAGTTTTCTTTCTTTCTTGTGTCTTTATCTGGATTTGGGATTAGGATGATGCTGGCTTCATAAAAAGAGTTTGGGAGTCTTCCATCTTTTTGGATTTTTTGGAATCGTCTCTGAAGGATAGGGGTTAGTTCTTCCTTAAATGCTTTATAGAAACCATCTGGTCCAGGGCTTTTGTGTGTCAGGAGTTTTTTGATTACTGCTTCAATTTCATCTGCTGTTATTGGTCTGTTCAGGCTTTCTGCTTCTTCTTCATTGAGTTTTGGAAGATTATATTTTTCTAGAAATTCGTCCATTTCACCTAGGTTTTCATATTTCTTGGCATACAGTTCTTCATAGTAGTGTCTTACAATCCTTTGTATTTCGGTGGCGTCAGTTGTAATATCTCCTCTTGCATTTCTGATTGAGTTTATTTGGGTCCTCTCTCTTTTTTTCTTGATGAGCCTACTTAAAGGCTTGTCCATTTTTGTTTTTATTTACAAAGAACCAGCTCCTGGATTCATTGATCCTTAGAATTGTCCTTTGTCTCTATGTTATTTAATTCTGATCTGATCTTGGTTATTTTCTTCCTTCTACTTGCCCTGGACTCTGTTGTTGTTCCTCGAGTTCTTGTAGACGTAGAGTTAGGTTGTTTGTTTCAAATGTTTCTATCTTTTTTAAGTAGGCCTGTATCACTATGAATTTCCCTCTCAGGACTGCCTTCGCCATGTCCCATAAGTTTTGGGTTGTTGTGAGCTTATTTTTATTTGTTTTGAGAAACTTTTTGATTTCTGCACTAATGTCATCCTTGACCCATTGGTTGTTTAATAGCATGCTATTCAATCTCCATGATTTTGAGTGTTTGGGGGTTTTTTCCTTTGGGTTGGTTTCTAATTTCAGTCCCTTGTGGCCAGAGAAAATACTTTGTATGATTTCAATTTTCTTGAATTTGTTGAGGCTTTTTTTGTGTCCTATCATATGATCTATCTTTGAAAATGTTCCATGTGTATTTGAAAAGAATGTGTATTTAGCTTCTTTGGGGTGAAAGGCTCTATATATATCAGTTAAGTCCATTTCATCTAGAGTATTGTTCAATGCCACAATATCTTTGTTGATATTTTGTTTGGAAGGTCTGCCCATTTTTGACAGTGGAGTGTTGACATCCCCTACTATAATTGTGTTGCTATCAATATCTTTCTTGAAGTCCTCCAAGATTTTCTTTATGTATTTGGGTGCTCCTGTTTTGGTTGCACATATATTTACAATGTTTATGTCTTCTTGATGGATTCTTCCTTTGAGTATTATGAAGTGTCCTTCTGGGTCTCTCTTTATGGCCATTTATTTGAAGTCTATTTTGTCTGATATGAGTATTGCTACCCTGGCTCTTTTTTCCTGTCCTTTTGCTTGGAAAACTTGTTTCCAGCCCCTCACTTTCAGGCTGTGTAGATCTTTTTTCCTGAGGTGGGTCTCTTGTAGGCAGCATATGTGTGGGTCATGCTTTCTTATCCATTCAGCTAGTCTATGTCTTTTGATTGGAGCACTTAATCCATTTACGTTTAAGGTTATTATTGATAGGTAATTATTCATTGACATTTTTTTTTCCATTCGTGTTCCTCTCTCTCTCTCTTCCTTTCTCTCCTTAAAGCAGTCCCTTTAGCATCTCTTGCAGAGCTGGTTTGGTGGAGGTGTATTCTTTTAGACTTCTCTTGTCTGGGAAGGTCCTTATTTGGCCATCTATCTTAATTGAGAGCCTTGCTGGGTACAGTAGTCTTGGTTGCAGGCCTCCGGTTCTCATTACTTGGAATGTTTCTTGCCATTCTCTTTTGGCTTGGAGTGTTTCCATTAAGTAGTCAGCTGCTAGCCTTATAGGGGCTCCCTTGTATGTTACTTCCTGTTTCTGCCTCGCTGCCTTTAAGTTTCTCTCTTTGTCTTGGAATTTTGCCATTTTAATGATGATGCATCTTGAAGTGGGCCTGTTTGGGTTACTTTTGATTGGAACCTTCTTTGTTTCCTGGATTTGTGTGACTTTTTGTCTCATCAGATTAGGGACGTTTTCCATCATTACTTTTTCAAACACGTTTTCTATCCTTTGCTCTTCTTCTCCATCTGGTATCCCTATTATACGAATATTATAATGTTTCATGTTGTCCTGCATTTCCCTTAATACTTCTTCATTCTTTCTGAGTCTCTTTTTCCTTTCTTGATCTTTTTTTCTACCTTGTCCTCCAACTTGCTGATGCGATCCTCTGCTTCATCAATCCTGCTTTTGATTCCTTCTATTGTGTTCTTCAGTTCAGATATTGTATTCTTCACTTCCTCTTGGCCCTAATGGATAGTTTCTATTTCCTTTTTCATGTTGATATAGTTTGCAGTGAGCTCCTTGTAGTTTCCCTGTAGTTTCTGATAATTTTCTGCGAGCTCATTGAGCTTCTTGAGCTTCCTCATAACCAATGCTTGAACTCAATATCTGATAGTTGGCTTGCCTCTGTTTCATTTATCATTTTTTCTGAGGCTTCCTCCTTTCCTTTCATTTGGGGATTGTTTCTTTGTCTTCCCATTGTTTGTGAGACTCTTCTTGCTAGCCTCTGTTTCTTAAATTACTCTTATTCAGTTGTTTGTTGTGGATAATTTCTCCTCCAATTGGTGTGTTATCCGTTCGGTTCTGGATTGAGTTTATTGTAGGTTCCTCTTCCTCCTTCACCTTCTTCTGTTGTTTTGTGTTGGTGGTTCCTTTGTTGATGTATTTCCTCTTTCAGCTGGTGTACTGGTGTTCACTGCTCTCACTTCGCAAGTTCTCTGGAGTAGCAAAGCTAAATTTGTGTCACTGTCTCTGTTTTTTGGGCTGACCCCTGTCTGGTCCAACTCTGGTCTTTTCACAACTTCAGGTTTTAATGTCTCACCTGTGGGTAAAGAAGAGAGGGGAAGGTAAAAGGCAAAAGGCAAAAGAAAAAAAAAAGAGTGAAGGAAGGGAGAAAGAATAATACAAGGAGAGGAAGGAAAGAAGGATGAACAAAAAAAAGAAAGAAGGGAAGAAAGAAAGAACAAATTGAAAGAAAAGAAAAAAATTTGTTTCTATTTTTTATAAATTAAGACAAAAAATAAGAAATAAGAAGAGGAGAAGACTAGGAATACTAAAGGAAAGAGAGGAAGAAGGCATCAAAAAAAAATAAGGGGAGAAAGGAAGAAGGGTGAGAGAGAAAAAAAAAAAAAAACTTTTGCTGGCTGGCTTTAAAAGTTTCTGGCCAGGCCTGTTCTTACAGTCTTCCTGTCTGCATCAGGCTGGGAATATATTAGTTTTGCTTTTCTCCCTTCCTGAGATGCACTCTTCGCTGTTGTCCAGCCTCCAGCCCAGTTCCTAGGTGTGCTTCTGAGTCCAGACTGGATCTGTTGTGCTGTTTTTGAGGTGCACCACTTAGGGGCAACTCACCCCCCACCTTCTTGCTGGTTTAGATGCTATGAACTCTCCATGCCCCTTCTGGGTGGTTTGTTTTGCCCCCACACTGAGTCAAGAGTTTGTGAGCACTGCGACTCCCCTCAACGGGGTTCCTCTGCCTTTCTTTATAGAGCCAGTTGGCCTGCAAGGCTCAGTGCGCAGGAGCTGTGTGTCCAGAGCTTTGTCCTTGGTTGTCAGGGCATAAGCTCTGAGTACCTGCGCTCACTGCCAGCTTTTGTCCCTGGATTTGGCGCCACTGCACCGCAGGCCGGAAGGCCCAGTTGTGCACCAACCCTGGTTTTTTGAAGTGTGCACAAGTGGGCTGCAGGTCACCGGGTGCCCACAGTCCCCGATTTGCCTTGATTGGCTGCAGAAGCTGCAACTGGCCCTGGGGCCACTGGTTGCAGATTGCTCCTGGTTCTTCTGGAGTTAGCAGGGACTGGCCACCGGTCACCGGGTTCGTTCAGTCTTCAATTCACCTCTGATGGGAGGGCCAGCCGCCACGGGCCAAGGGCCATTTGTGGACTCACCCCGGTGCTTCTGGAGATTGGGCAGGCTGGGTGCACACTGATCCCGGGGCTGTTGGGGGTGGGGCCCATCCAAACAGCCAAGGAGTTCCTATTTTTTTTTTGAAAAATTCTTCATATTTACGCCCGCCAGACCTAATAAGCATCTGGTCTCTCACACATCCCAACCTAGTTCTCTCCCAAGAATTTTGCAGCAGACCCAGCAGCTGCCGGGTCTGGGGCTGCAGTCCTTCCTGCTCCCTGCTCCCTGCTCTGGTCCCAGGGGGACCTTCTCATTCCAAAGCACACTCTTACCGTCTGATCATTCAATTTCCCCTATAATCTTGGTCGCCAATCTTCTTATATGCTGAAATATCATTGGGTGTTCGCTCTGTTCCTCAGAAAATAGCTTGGTGTTTCACCAGCAGGCAGGAGGAAGTGGACTCCTCTACTCCCTATCTCACCGCCATCTTCCCCCTCTCTCTTTTTTTCTTGATGAGTCTGCTTAAAGGCTTGTCAATTTTGTTTATCTTTTCAAAGAGCCAGCTCCTGGATTTATTGATCCTTTGAGTTGTTCTTTTAGTATCTATGTTGTTAATTCTGCCCTGATCTTGGTTATTTTCTTTCTTCTACTTGATCAGGGTATTGTTTTTTGCTGTTCCTTCAGTTCTTGTATATTTAGGGTTAGGTTTTTTAATTGGAATGTTCTATCCTTTTTAGGGAGGGCTGTATCACTATGAACTTCCCTCTCAGGACTGCTTTTGCTGTGTCCCATAAGTTTTGGACTGCTGTGTGTTCATTTTCATTTGTTTCCAGATTTTTTTTTATTTCTTCATTGATCTCATTCTTAACACGTTCATTGTTTAACAGCATGCTATTCAATCTGCATGAATTTGAGTGTTTTTACTTTTTTCCTGGATGTTGGTTTCTAGTTTCAGGCCCTTCTGGTCCAAGAAAATGCTTGATATGATTCCAATTTTCTTGAATTTATTGAGGCTTGTTTTGTGTCCTATCATATTGTCTATCTTTGAAAATGTCCCATGTGCATTTAAAAAGAACACGTATTTTGCCTCTTTGGGATGAAAGTTCCTATATTTACAGTTAAGTCCGTTTGATGTAGGGCATTGTTAATGCCACAATACCCTTGTTGATATTTTGTTTGGAAGATCTATCCTTTTTTGACAGTGGGGTATTAAAATCCCCTAGTATAATTGCATTGCTGTCTATATCTTTCTTGAAGTCCTCCCAGATTTTCCTTATATATTTGGGTGCTCCTATGTTGGGTCCATATATGTTTCTCATGTTTATGTCTTCCTGATGGATTCTTCCTTTGATTATTATGAAGTGTCTTTCTGTGTCTCTTTTTATGGCCTTTGTTTTGAAGTCTACTTTGTCTGATGTAAGTATTGGTACCCTGGCTTTTTTCCTTCTGTTTGCTTGGAATATTTTTTTTCAACCCTTCGCTATCAATCTGTGTAGGTCTTTTTTCTTAGGTGGGTCTCGTGTAGGCAGCATATGTGTGGGTCATGGTTTCTTATCCATTCAGCTACCCTATATTTTTTGATGGAGCATTTAATCCATTTACTTTTAAGGTTATTATTGATAGGTACTAATTTATTGCCATTTTACTCCCTTCGTACCTGTGTTCCTCTCTCTCACTATTTTTCTTTTCTTAAAGCAGTTTCTTTAGCATATCTTGGAGTGCTGGTTTGGTCAGGTTCTTTCAGCCTTCTTTTGTCTGGGAAACTACTTATTTTGCCTTTCTTTTTCATTGACAGCCTTGTTTGGTAGAGTAGTGTTGATTGAAGGCTTTTGCTTTTCCCTACATCTTGCCATTCCCTATAGCCTCTAGTGTTTCCATTGATAAGTCAGTTGCTAGCCTTATCAGGCCTGCTTTTTATGTTACTTCCTGTTTCTCCCTTGCTACCTTTAAGATTCTCTCTTTGACCTCGAATTTTGCCATTCTATTTATGATGTGTCTTGGAGTGGGCCTCCTTGCGTTCTCTTAATTTGGGCTGTCTGTGCTTCCTGGATGTGTGACTTTTTCTCTCATCAAATTAGGGAAGCTTTCCATCATTACTTTTTCAGACAGATTTTCTATCCTTTGCTCCTCTTCTCCTTCTGGCATCCCTATTATATGGATATTATTATGTTTCAAGATTTCCTGCATGTTCTTTAACTCTTTCCCATTCTTTTTAAGTCTTTTTTCCTTTTCTTGCTCTTTCTGTGAGTTTTTTCCTACCTTGTCCTCCAGCTCAGTGATTCTACCCTCCTCTTCATCGAGCCTGCTTTTGATCCCTTCTACTGTGTTCTTCAATTCAGAAATTGTATTCTTCATTTCCTCTTGACTCTTGTTGATAGTTTCTATGCTCTTTTTCATGCCAGTGTAGTTTGCAGTAAGTATCTTGTATCTTCCCTGTAGTTTTTGGTAATTCTAACTGAGCAAATTGGGCATCCTTATAACCATTTTTTTGAACTCAGTATCTGATGGTTGACTTCCTCTATTTCATTTAACATTCTTTCTGAGGATCCCTCCTTTCTTGTCATTTGGAGGTTATTTCTTTGTTTTCTTATTGTTTGTGAGACTCCTCTTGTTTTTCTTTGCTTCCTAAATTGGTATTTTGACTTCCTGAGTTGCGGTGTGAACTTCTATGGTAGGAGACCTGTGAAATTCTGTGGTGCGGTCTCATTGATCTCCTGAACTTGATGCTCTTGGTATGCCCTTTAGGCCGTTTATTTTGGCTTTCTGGATGTAACTGGATGAAATTTTTGTTGGGTCATTTTTGGTGGGTCCTTCCCTCCAACTGGTTGACTGAGGGTCACTCTGCCCACCACATCTTATATGCTGTTGCGTTGGTGCTGCCAAAACAAAACCACAAAGCGCAGGGAACAAACCCACATCTGCAAATATATCTCCCCCCATAATCCCACTCTCAGAAGCAAGTGAACCAATATTAATATGGATGTAGAGAGATTAAGATTATTACTAGAAGGGAGAGAAAAAAACTGTAGTATAAAATGTAGTGACTTAATATGCACAAACTTGATGGACAAGAAATGAATATTAAAAAGCTATGTAGGAAAGATAATATCTCTAATCATGGAGAGGACCAAAGTGGATTTCATCTCAGTAGCCTCTAGTATTTACCACTGTTTTTCCTTTCTGGGTTGCCTGTGGTGATGTCAGATGTTTAACCCATCTGAACTTAGGCAGCCTGTTCTGAAACTGCCAGGGACCTACTATCTGTGACTGTCTCCTTCAGTTGTTAATCTAGTCACGCTGTACTCATCAGTGAGGCTTAAGCCCCATAGGGTGGGGCAGAATCCCTCCTGGAGTTGTTGGAGTTGTTTTTCCTCAGGCTGCTGCTTCTCAGAGGGGAATGACCTTCCTTAGTAGGATGGCTGCTGCTGAAAGGGGGATGACTATTCTCTCAGTTATCTCCCCAAAGCTTCCATCCTCAATCTCTCCTCAGGCATCTCTGGCCCACTCTGCTCTTCCTTTGCTGGAGCCCTGGGTAAGTGGCTGCAAATGAAAATTTATGTGTTAGCTCTTTAAATGTCTCTGCATCTCCAGCCGTTTGTCTCCGGCAGAGAGTAATGGTCCTGGTTTTTGCTGCCAGTTGTTATCTGCATACTTTTTGGGCTCTGGTGTTCTAGGCTGGGGATCCCAGCTCAGGATTTAGACTGCACAATTCCCAGGGGGATGCAACCAGTTGCTTAATTACCCCTCTGGCACTGCCACCTGTGGGTGCCCAGCCAGCCTTCTCAAGTCTCCATTGCACTCATTACCAAACAGATTGTGCTGCAGCTGATTCTTTGGTCTGTCTGAGGTTATAAGGCTTCTCTCTCACTATTGTTCAGTTGTTTGTTCTGGGTAAATTCTCCACAATTTAGTTGTAAGTCCAGATTGGTCCTGGGAGGAAGTTAGTGTGGCTTCCATTTACTCCTCCACCATCTTGCCTCTGCCATATTTTTGTTTTCTCTTCCTTCAAACAATGCACAATGCTTCAGATAGTATCTTCTCTGCCAGCTTGGTTCTCTGAATGAGAATGATATCAGTGTGGAGGAGATACTCTAGATGACCATTGATCAACATAAAATTTCTTTTGCATAAGAAGTCAACTTTTAAAAAAGTCACCTGGGTTTAGGGTCATTTACTCCCTCAGCATAAACCTGGCTTACCCTAAGTTATGTAAGGCTGGTATTCATAAAGCAACTTATGGAATACAGGAGGGGTACTGGAGGTGAGCAAACAGGTGAACAACTGTCTAAACTGCAGTGTAAATGCTATAAGAGATAAAAGAACAAAGTGTTGTGAAGCAGAATTCAAAACTTTGTGCTGTGATGTGGGGGAGTGTTTCCTAAGGAAGTGACATTATTGGACTTTAAAGGGTGAGTACAACCTCTGTGGTAGAGAAATACCTGGTGAGCGTATATGGTGGAACTCCAGTCCACGCAGAGGAGACACTGTCAGAGGAGACACAGCAAAGCAATGGATTCAGGGAAATGTAAGGCGTGGTGGAGAAGGGTTGTTAATAACCCACACTGTAACACTCTAAGGAACATGGATAGAGAGGCAAGGAGGGTGAGGTCATATTCTAATATCCTAGTGATGATATCAGTTTTACTTAGGTATCAACTTAGGTGGCATATTGTATAATATTTTGCTTGAATTCTACTTTTGATTAATAACCATGGACAAGAGACAGTAAAAGACCATATAATTTTGTCAAAACAATGTTGGACTACAAATTAGAATCCCTGGCTGCTCATACAAGCTGTACTACTCCTAGGGGAAACCTGAGCATATCACTTCTCTAGGCTTCAGTTGTTGTTCACTGGTACAACCAGTAGCATAGCCTAGATTATTACTGGTTCCTTTCACTCTAAGACTGTGTTTCTAAAGTGCATCTGAGAACTTCACTGCCTTTTTGAGGAGACTTCTACTCTAGAGGGGTGGGGGTGGAAATCAGGCTATTGGCATAATTATAAATGGAAAGCTATTGATTTGCTGTCACTCAAAACAGCCTCTATGCATCATGATCTGTAGCAGACCCCATTGGGCTCTCACCCATTTCTCCTTGGGCATTACTACTATAAACACACTTAAATTTCAATGGCCTGAGGTCTTTCTCTGGTGGCCAGGACCTCCTCTGTTCACTGGATATGTGAGAAATCCAGCAAATTAATGGTCTCTGAGGGCAGTTATCAACAATGACTGTTGTTGGTTGATATAAAAATTCCTAAGCTCCTTTCTCTCCAGACAGGATATTCTGAGGCTAGAGCCCCTCAGAGTTCCCAAGCAGGATTAAATTCTTATTACTCACAGTGATAACTGGTCTGATAACACATATTATATTGGCTGCCCCTTTTCCTATGTCACTTCTCATTCTTCTACTTGGGTCTTCTAAATCACTTCCTCGATAAGCCCACATGCTCTTGAATCCTTTTCTCATGATGTGCTTCTAGGAATCCCCAAGGCAAAGGCTAACACATGAGTGAAGACACTCCTATAATTTTCTATCAATTATTTTTGTGATTGGTATAAATTTACATTCAATGCTTGGGTACAAATAAAAGCACATTTTAATTAATTAAATCTGGTTTTGAACCCCAATCATTATTTGGGTTTCCCTGTTCCTTGCACTATCTCAGGAGGCTAATGCAATCTAGAAAACTTAGAGACAGACCTTTGACTTTAGTCTAGCATGGTGGTCACCTATGTGCCCATTGCCCCAACCTTCATAATGATTAAAAGGTGAGTAACTCTACCACCTGTATATCAAATGGGATGGAAACATCTGCAGCTGTTCAAAACATGTGGAACTCGCTGGTGGGTCAGGACACTCAACCCTGTTCATCCTTCAGTTTCTAGTGCTGGTATCCATCTCTCCTGAGTTTGAAGTAATCCAGCCTACTCTTGCATGGGGTCTGAAAAACAAAAGGTCATGGATCCCCTGACCATGGCATTTTCCAAGGCTATTCCCTCCGTGTCTGAATATGTGAGTATGTGCTGAGTCTGGCGGGGAGGGGTGGGTTTATGTGTGCATGTGTGAGAGAGACTGACTTAATTCTTCTGAAAAACCAATAACGCTATCTGTTTCTCAGAAGGGAGAAATAAAATATCTTATTCCTCTGTGATAGTCTACACTCCTCCAAAAGAAAAGAAAGTAATTCGTGTTGAGGTGTGGCTGTTACTGTTGCTAAAATAACCTGCATATCACCTTATGAAGTTTTGAAGAAGTTTGTGTACTTAGGAGCTGGCAGGAATAGAGAAAAGGGAAAGGGGAAAAGGTCACATCTACTCTTAGGATAGAATAGGAGCTTTCTAACTATATCTATGTCATAAGAAGAGCTCCAGTCTTCAAGATGCTGGCATTGAAATTGTGAGTAAGTTGTCCATTTCCTGTATAACAATCTCAAGAGAAATAACCACTGATACAGTGACAATAGGTTAGAGGTTAAAGAGGACAGATAGTTTTGATGGCCATGCCACTCTCTGAGAATAAGATGCTGTTTTTAAGCAGATATAAATAGGATTTCAGGCATTAACCATAGTAACTGATGTGGCCATTTTAATAAACACACTGGGTACTGATTCCCTTCAGATGAATGAAAAGAAGCCTTCTTAGGTGGAAAAAGAGTTTTGATGTAGGGCTTTTGCACTTGTAACCAGTAGACCTCTTTTCGGTATGCACTGTAATATACAGCTTCAATGTGGACCCTAAAACATAAATATCTGAGAAAGGATAAATTTACACATCTGAACATGGAAAGTTATTTCTGTAAATGTGACCAGGCTGTTGATGATGTCAGCGTCATAGATGTGATCTCTGTCCAATGTATAAATTTCTAGCTGAGGTATGACCAGTTTCGTATGTCTATCTCTTGGCCATCTTCCAATGTTTTCCAAGAGGTGACTAGTTATGTGTCTGGTTACCAAGTCAAATATAACCACCAAAAATAGTCAAAACAGAACTCTTAAAACAAATTCAGCTAGGGATGGAATGGAACAAGAAATAAGTCAGTAGCTAAAATATTTTTATTGGAAGGATGAGGTTATAACTGATTTACTCACTGGTTGGGCAATTCATGTGATTGCACTAAGTTACTTAGGAACATAATCTGATTCTAGTTGTTATGGCAACATGCAAGAAAAAAAGTGAAAAGAGTTCATGATTACATTTTTCTTGAAATGATCCAAACTATTAACTGTAAGTATGAGACTTCTGTAGAAAATGTTATTTAAACTCTTTTTCAGAGCTGCAGCTGGGTTGCCAAGGATGCCTGCCTGCAGCTGTTCAGGCAATATAATCCCCCCTGAGATGAGAGCAGAAAAGCGATGAACATTTGAAAAAGAAAACAAAAGTCTTGTTTTGCCCTCAGGACATCACTTTCTAACCCCTTCCTTGATTAATATGCAAGCTGTGAAACACTGAATGTCACATCCATGTCATACTCTAATGTGTATGCACTATGGAATCAAAGTGTAGAATTCTTTGACCACATGACTTGGGCTAAAAAAAAAAATACCCATTAACCAGAAGAGAAGGTCAAAAACATAATTCTTAGTTTTTTTCAAATTTTCCACCAAAATGAGGACAAATTGGGGAAGAAATTTTCTAGACTTTCAAGAGAATATTTTCTCAGTTTTCTAATGGAAAATAGTACCTGGAATAAAAAGGTCATAACAACCCATCAAATTCTTTTTTATCATATCTGAATAAAAACCTATAGCTTCATTCAGGAAGGGAAACTAAAAAAAAAAAAAAAAGCCTTTTAGGGAGAGAGGCCACGGTTGTGTCTTCCTTTAAAATACTTTTTAAAAAAATTGCTATTGTTTTTCAGGTAGAGATCTTATATTGTTCTCATAACCATACATTTAATGATGGTAGAAAGGAAGGAAAGAAAAAAGGAAGAAAGAAAATACTTTGATAGTGAATTTTTTAAAGATTTTGTTTATTTATTTTTAGAGAAGGGGGAAGATAGGGGGAAAGAGAAGGAGAGAAACATTAATCGATTGCCTCTCACACATGCCCCAACGAGGGACCAGGCCTGCAACCCAGGCGTGTAGTCTGACCAGGAATTGAACCAGTGACTTTTGCTTTGCACGACAAAGCCCAACCCACTGAGCCACACCAGTCAGGGCTGATTATTATTTTCATTCCCAGTGAAACAACTAACTCTGCCAGTGATGGATCATTAGTATCTAATTCTGCAACACTCTTGCACATGACTCTCAAATCTCTATTGCTTTCATTGATAAGACTTCAGTTGGCTTTAGTGACTGAAAGTTTACATAACAATTTGAACAAGGCTGATTTTCCCAGTGGCTTGCCCAAAACTGTCTTCAACTGCCATCATTCCTCTGTGCAGACTCCTAGATAGGTAGGATTAATATACACTTCCATCCACTTCTCATTAGATGCAAGTTATCAAGATCACCCAAGAAACATTTATATTCCAACGTGATTACCACTCTTAGGCTTTGGTGTAAGCACCCCAGTGACAGCAGAATTGAAGTGTGCTCCACTGTGCACATGAGATATATACTCAGTTCCTAATTTGTTGTAGAAGACATGCCTGTCTGATTAGTGGGCCTCCAGTCTGCTACTCTGTAATTTACCCATTCATCCTTTCTTCCTCCTAATGTGGAAGGAATTCACTGTTTAAAATCTCACACCAATATTCTCATCTTTCTGTGTGTACAGCATACTTTCACATACATACCTGATCCACACTCTTGAGGTCAGTAGAAATTGCAGTCTGAAGCTTGTGACAAATAGCAGAACAATGTTTTATGATTTCTGTATATCTATCTGTAATGCTGCATTTTTCTCGTGGTCCCCTCAGAGCATGTCTTTTAAATAAACTCCTTATTGTGACTGATTAGGGAATTGAATCCTGGGGGTGCTGTAGGGAACCAACAGGCACGTCCCTATCCTTTGGAGTTTATTACCTGGTGATGAAAACAGGCATTAAGAAGATAATTACACCAACTATCCAGCTGCATTGTGACTAATGCAGCAGAGAGACAGACAAAACAAGAGATAAACAAATTTAAATAGTATTAGAAAAACATTTTCTAAAACATTTTCTTTCCTCTCCTTCTTCTCTTGGGGGAAAGTGATCAGTGTATTCTATTCACATTACTAATCAGCAACCATTAAATGCTCTGACAACACCAGATGTCGACTCCAAAGTGAACAGCATCTGGCCCAGTACATGAGAAGCAGCACACGCACGAGCAGGCCTGGGTTCTTCAACATAGTCTCAGCAGCTTAAGTAACCTGGGGAACTTTAGGACAAGACCGGCAACTGGTACTCCATCTGCTGGGAATTTCCTGAGCCTTCAAAATGCATCTGGAGGTCATGGTTTCTCCCACTGTCTTCATCAATACAGGGCCAGCACTGTACTTTATGACCACTGCATGCTACTGATTTTCTTGTAAGTATTGTTAAAAAAAAAAAAGGTATGATATTTGAAGCCCTTGACATTGCAATAAGATTTGTGAACTTGAGCAGGGGGGAAACTTTCACAAGCAAGTGAAAAATCACTGGATTGGGAGAATCAGAAGACATGGTTCTTATCCTGGCTACATTACTAAAAATGTGCTCTGTAACAGCAAGCAGGCCATTTCACCCCTTTGGTCCCAATCCATTAGAGGAGTTGGTTAGATCATCTCCAAGAGACACGGAGTAGTAAAGTGAGGAACGAAATGGGCTTTTGGGAAAGGTAGGTGTGGAGCTGCACCGTTTCTCTCCCATTTCACCAGATGAGGAAATCAGGAGGGTCACATAGTCCCACTAGACCAGTTTCCTTTCTGTAAAATAGCAATGGTTATATTAAGTACCTCATGGGGTTGTTTTAAGGACAGAGTTAAATAATTAAATAAGGTGTTTATCATGGTGTCTAAGTGCTAAGTGGTACCTATTCTTTTTCACATTTGAAGAAAATATATATAATTGCTTTGTAATTAAGGTAGATGAGTATTCATACAACTTTTTATAAAATAAAGACATTTAAAAATTCTACTTGCAATTTCTTTTTATCTATTTGCACTCCTGAAGGTGTGTGTGTATAAATACATGCATGGGTGGATAAGGACACTTACTTACTCAATAAGTAGTTACAGTGTACTTAATATGAAAATTATACTCTACTAGTGCTATTACCATGGTGACATAAGTAGGTATAAGGTAACTTTCCCTACATGGTCCCTGGCCTTTTTGGCACCAGGGACCAGTTTCATGAAAGACAAATTTTCCACAGACTGGGGTGATGGGGGTGGTTTCAGGATAATTCAAGTGCATTACATTCAAACTCACCTCCTGCTATGAGGCCCAGTTCCTAACAGGCCTGGACTGGTACTAGTCCATGGCCTTGAGGTTGGGGAACCCTGGCTTAAAGCATAATCAGGGGATTCATAAAATAAACACTCACAAAATAATAAGGAAACTAAAGAAATAAATGACCAGATATGAAATTAGAAGGAAAATGGCAAGTATAGACACTAGAAAAATAGAAGTACTAAGTTAGAGAAACATTGCAGTTTGTTGCAAATGGGGTACATATGAAAACACACCTCACTATTACTTTCCTGGCTTTAGGAGAGTATAAATTATATCAAGTTTGGACTTTGTTTAAAAAGGATCAATCATAGAAATATTGAAGGGACTCTATTTGGTAGACTGGCTTGTAAAACAGTCCTCTGATGTGTAATTAAAGGAACACTTCTGAGTGTGTGCAAAGCATAAACCTTTCTTTAAAAAGTATGTTGTGTCATGAAAAGATAGGATATGAACTATTAAAACTTGTTTTAAATTACATTATGTGTCATAATTTATAAAATCTATAAGTTGGAAGCTTTTGTCAGATAAGACTGATCTGTTTGTAGTATTATCAATGATAATAAAAACAGGTGTTTCTGAGATATGTGTAGGTCTCTACATGCAGCAGAGATGTCCGTTATTGTTTGAAAATATTAGATGGTATTATTTCCTCCTCAACCAGTGGTGTTGGTTATGAACATTCATTGATTTTATGCCCTTTCTATAAACTTTATAGTTTTAATGATAAAAAGGTATATCTGGATTGACTCCACCCTAAATTGCAGCTTGGTTTATACACATGTATTATGGTGAAGTGCTGTCATTCTCCCCGTAGGGATCCCCCTGACAAACATAGGTCAGGGTTGTCAGTCAGTCCAGCCAGAGGATGCAGAAAAAGCTAATGCCATCCTCCATATCACCTCATCTTCCAAAACTCACAGATATCTCAATTTTGATACACCGTTCCACAAGGATTCAGGAGGCAGTCTGCTGGACCACTGTGTCAGTGAATTTTTCTCTCTGGTAAGCCGGATTTTTCCAAGAAGTGTGGTGGTCATGTTTGTTTCATATTCCATCTTGTCACAAGATTTCATCTGCCATCCTATGGAGATGTGACTATATTACTTGATAACCTCTAGCTCTCTTCCCTTAAAATAACAGAAATAATTTTCTTTAAATATCATAATTACTGATTTTGTTTAGAACTGATCTTCTCTTTTAATGTATCCACATGCTCTATTAATTTAGCCTTCTCCAGAATAACTACATAGCTGATTCCTTATGGGCAGGGAAAGACAGAGTTGAGTTCTTGCTGCTGCTGTTCTTGGTGAGAGACTATTTACCAAAGCCTAAGCAGCTGCCAGCTGGCCACTATTGCTATACTATTTGGGGGCATTTTAGTATGTGTTGGCACTGGTCTATGTCCTTTACAAGGATTATTCTATCTCATGCCAACAAGACCCACTGAGATGGGCACTTTCATGACCCTGTTATTCTGTTGGGGAAAGAAGCTCAGAGAGGTTAAGAGACTTGCCCATGGAAATTCAGCTGGGAACTATAGGCAATGAGATAGGAACCAGAAGTTCTGGTGCTGAAGCCTGAGCTGTAAGTCACTCTGCTCCAAGTTTTCTGACTCACAGTTATACACTGCCAAACACTGCATGACCATCCTGCATTGAAATAATTTTCATAACTACTACTCAGTTTACAGAGTCATGAAACAGTGACGAAGAGAACAGGCTCTGGAGTCAGACTGCTCAGCTTTTCATTCTCACTCTACCACTCACTATCCATACGTGACCTTGGCCAAGCTACTTAACCTCTCTGAACTCAGTTTTCTCCTGTTCCAAGCTGGGGAAAATAATAGAATCTTCTTCCAAGGATGTTTGTGAGGATTAAGCAGACTATGGGTTTAGTGCAGTGCCATGTGTCAAATGCTCAAGACATATGACTGATTATTGTGTTTGTTTATTTAATAAGATAAGAATTCAACATTGAGTTGTCTATGGAGACATCAAGATAGCTAATAATTAAGGACATTTTGGGTGAAGTTTGTGGAGAGGACACCAGGAGAGATGGAAGTTTGTAGCCAAGAGAAAAAGAAAAGGGAAAGTCCTTGCCAACAGGTGCTTGAGGCGGCAGGGTCAGATGAACCCATCACACAGCTTCCAGCCTATGGAATTTTTATATTTCTTCTTTCCCATGAAAGATTCACATCTGAATATAAAGAGTGAACGCAGACTGTCTGAACAAGAGGGCACAGAGCTGCTACTGCAGCCATCTTGGCTCTGTTCATGATGCCTGAGTTTATGTCTCTTGTTTTCCCTGAATTATTTATCCTGAGCATCTGTGTTACATTATCTTCACATAATGGAACAGCAGTGGAGTACGGATGCTCCCCTCTGGTTCCCCACTGACAGTGGGTGCGCCCTGCTGCTTGCAGGTGTCCTTCCTGCCTTTCTTCTCTCACTTACCCAGCCATCTCTCTGTCAAGTGGGGCACATCCCTTCTCCTTGGGGTCTGAGTGAAGCCAGCTTCCAGTCAGCTCCTGGATAACAAGATAACAGATGGGCCCAGCTCCACCTAAAAATAAGGCAAATGATCCTTTCCAAGTGCCTCACCGCAGTTCTGACTGCCTAAGCAACATACACTGCAGACTGAATTTTGTTTTTTCAGCCACCAAAATACATAAGTCCTCTGCATGTTGGCTGGAATCCCGTGGTCCAGACTGGGCCAGAAACTTCATGGAGACTATGACAATTTGGCCACCTATTTCAGAGGGTTTCATCGGCAGTTTCTACAATAAATCTAGAAATAGTAGTAACAATTTAACAACTGCTAATATATTAAATATATATTAGGCATTTAATATATGCTCGGAACTATACCATATGATTCATTTAAATTTTACAACAATCTTATGAGATACATAGTTTATTCTCATTTTAAACAAATGGCAGAAAACAAGATTCAAAATTAAGTGACGTACTTACGTTCACC
Source organism: Micronycteris hirsuta (assembly GCA_004026765.1). Lineage (NCBI taxonomy): Eukaryota > Metazoa > Chordata > Mammalia > Chiroptera > Phyllostomidae > Micronycteris > Micronycteris hirsuta. The sequence continues at coordinate 10,098 of PVJI01012456.1, read as the reverse complement.
ATTGAGTAGGAAGCAGAGCTGAGATTCATCCTGATCTCAGCCTACGATTTTTCTTACTACTTTTTTATTAATGTTTGTATGATGTGTCTTTTTGCCAGACTTTTAATTTCAAATGGTTTGTGTATTTACATTTACAGTGGTTTTCTTGGAAGCAGCATGTAATTGAGTGTCATATTTTGTCCAATTTAGCAATCATTGAATTTTAATTAGAGTGTTTAGACCATTTGCATTTAATGTGATTATCAACATGTGAAATCTACTACTTTACTATTTCTTTTTTATCACCTTTGATGTATTTATTATTATTAGATTCAAGAGACACAAATTATTTAGTGGACTTGCTATAAAAGTTTCTGAACAGTCTTGATTTATATACTCATCTTATTGTGCAAACAAACAACAATTATTGGCTTTGAGCAGCATTGTTATTAGCAGTTCCCCATTATGCCCTCAGCTCAGTCATACCCAGGCCCTACCCATGCCAATTCAATCAGGATATTTAGGGTGGGGTCTAAATCTCTCTCTCAATCTCTTTCTCTTTCTCTGTCTCTCTCTCTCTTTTAAACAAGATCTCCGGGTGATTCTAACATGCAGCTTTACAAAGACATGCAGTTGCAATAGTATGTCATCCGAAAAGTGGCCCTGGTAGGCTCCTGTCCTTAAATAAGCCCTTCAATATTTGGCAATGAAAATTTTGGTGAAGCAGGGCCTTCTTACTCCTGTCCTTTTCTAAATTTTCACCAAATCTATGACCATGTTTTCTAAAGAAGTTTATTATGTAGCAGAAAGTAGGAACTAGGATACTGTGTCAGAGCAGGGATAAATAGGGAGGCGTGAGATAAGAAGGATGACCCTTGGAAATCTTAGCTCTCATTAAAATTGTGCTGGGATCATACTCTCAGGAAATAATAAACACACTTGAATCCCCTTTAATGTCAAAGTCAAACATGGATGAGGTCGAATTTCCATAATTGAATATTAAGTCTTTCCTTCACTCAACAAAAGCAGTTGTACAGGTATGAGGAATGCCATTGGGTGTTAGAGCTCCTGCCTTCCTGGGCTTAATGATCACTTTTATTTTAGAAAGAGGTGTGTTAGTGACTTTGTCTATATGACATAGTTCAGTCTGGTTGAATTTGATCCATTAATTTTACTTATGCCCAGCAGATGCTAATGAATGGGGGCTACACAAGGATTAAGTCTGCTGAAAGGTCAGCCTTTAACTTGCCCAGTACTTATTGACTACAGGCTTCCCTCCTGCAAAACTCCATAAGAACAGCCATAGCTGAGTGATTCAAACATGTATCCTGAAAGAGGGCTGAAGTGGTGAAAAATGTCACCCATCCACCACATCATGTAAGCTTCAACCTGATTATGCTAGAGGAGGGGCTGGTGCTACCCCATCCATGAATGTTGAAGTACTAACCTTAAAGAAGAGCCTTGCTGGCTCATTGTTATGGGAAAAAATTATTGAAAGATAATTACATGCCAGAAACTGTTATAGGTACTAAGGATACAATGCTAAATATGAGACTGTTTTTAAGTAAGTATGTCTTATAAAGGAGACCAACAGTAAAGGGATAACTGTTATAATGGGTTATGCATACAATGCTATGAAAGCCCAGAAAAATTAATAGCAAACGCTATTTGAGAAAAGTCAAGGAGGACTTCACAGGAGAGGTGACATTTTAGGTGTGTCTCAAGAGTGGGTCTACAACCCACTTAAGGAAATCTTACTCTCCAAGTTGCATTCTGTTAAGATATATCTGTTTCCTGGGACCCTGGGTTCTACATGTATGAAACATCCTTGACATTTGCAAAGGAAACTTTGAGACATTACAGAATCCCTAAATTCACAAATACTAATTAAAATGTGAAGGCTGAATAATCAGCCAGGCTTACTCACTAACTAAATACTTGCTTCCACACACGAACCATGGGGCAGCACACATAGTTTTGTTCAAACTTTCAGAGGTTGCAAGTGTAAAATGCCATGAGTCTAACATGCTTTAGAGGAGAATCTTCAGGAAGGTGGCAAGATTATCCCAGAAAGATAGTGATGCTCTGGGCCATGGAGTGGATCACCATCTCCCAGGAAGATGGCAAGGGCCTGGTGGTGGAGCTTTTTGCATACTTGGTTTCTTGGAAGACACAGTAAAGGCTACAGAGAAGGAGAAGATTGGTGTCTGGCCTCGTGTTACATGACCTAATGAGTCATCATGGGCCAAAATGGATTCCTTTCAGAATTCTGTAGGTCAGAAATCTGACACAGGTATCACTAGACTAGAATCAAGGTGATAGCCAGGCTACTATTCTTTCTGAAGACTCTAGGGGAGAATCACTCTCTTGCTTATTTGGGTTGTTGGCAGAAATCAGCTTCCCATGGTTGTAGGACCCAGGTTACAGTTTTCCTGCTGGCTATCAACTGAGAGTTTGTTCTCAGCATCGAGAAGCCATCACTATTCCTTGGTTTGTGGCTGCCTTGCTCCCTCTTCAAAGACACTGATAGTGGGTCAAATCCTTTTCATACTGTGTCTCTCTGACCATTCTCCTATCCTCATCTCTCTGTCTCCTTCATTATTTTCTATTTGATCTGTCCTCTGGTGTTTTATTTTATTATTTCTTTTGAGTTAACTATTGTTTATTACTTCATTTTATATCCACTATTGGCATATTGTCTCTTCCTCTTGATTTTGTTAGTATTGCTCTAGAACTGACAATACACACTTAACTTATTAAAGTCTACCTTCAAATAACAACATATTGCTTCATAGAAAACATCCATTCCTCCTCCTTTTTTTACTATTATTATATATATTTTACTTCACTGTAGTAAAATATATAATATTTGTCATTGTTTTTGCTTTAAATAATCAAATACCTTTCAAAAACTCTTTAAAATAAGAAAACATCCATTATGTTTACCCACATACTTACCAGGTTTGTGCTCTCCATTTCTTTGTGTCATTCCACATTTTTACCTGGTATCATTTTCCTTTTTTGAAAATTATTTTTTTATTGATTTTTTATTACAGTTGTCTCATTTTTTTCCCCTTTACCCACCTCCACCCAGTACCCCCTACACCCTCAGGCAATCTCCACACCATTGTTTATGTCCATGGGTCATGCATATAAGTTCTTTGACTACACTATTTCCTATACTGTATTTTAAATCCTCATGGCTATTCTGTAACTATCAATTTGTACTTCTTAATCTCCTTACCTCTTCATCCATTCTGCCACACCCCCTTCCCATCTGGCAACCTTTTTCTTAAATAAGTCCCTTTAAAGGTTTGGTGATGATGAACTCCTTTAGTGATTTCTTGTCTGGGAAGCTTTATCTGCCCTTCAATTCTAAATGATAGCTTTGCTTGGTAGAGCAATCTTGGCTGTAGGTCCCTACCTTTTATGACTTTGAATATTTCTTGTTAATCACTACTTGTCTGCAAGTTTCTTTTGAGAAATCAGTTGACAGTCATGTGAAAACTACCCTGTAGATAACTAACTGCTTTTCTCTTGCTGCTTTTAAGATTCTCTCTTTATCTTTAACCTTTGGCATTTTAATTATGATGTGTCTGGGAGTGGGTCTCTTTGCATCCATCTTGTTTGGGACTCACTGTGCTTCCTGGACTTGCATGTCTATTTCCTTCACCAAATTAAGAAGTTTTCCTTCATTATTTTTTTCAAATAGATTTCCAATTTCCTGCTCTTTCTCTTCTTCTGTATCCCTATGATGAGAATGTTGGAATGCCTAAAGTTGTCCTAGAGGCTGCTTACACTATCCTCATTGTTTTTGGATTCTTTCTTCTTCTCCTTGTTCTAAATGGCTGTTTTGTGCTTTCTTATATTCCAAATCATTGATTAGGTTCTTGGCTTCATCCACTCTACTATTGTTTCCCTGTAAATTGTTCTTTATTTCAATTAGTGTATGCTTCTTTTCTGACTGGATCTCTTTTAAGCTAGTAAGGTCCTCACTAAGTTACTTGAGCATTCTTTTTTTTTTTCATTTATAATTTTTTATTGTTGTTCAAGTACAGTAGTCTCCATTTCTCCACTACCACTCACCCCACTGTACCCATCTCAGCCTCCCACTCTCAAACCTATACCATTTGGCTTTGCTCATGTGTCCTTTATTCATGTTTCTTGATGTCCCTCCCTCTGTTTTCCAACATTATCCCTCTCCCCCCCTCCCTCTGGTTACTGTCAGTTTGTTCTTAATTTCAGTGTCTCTGGTTACAGTGTTCTTGCTTGTTTTGTTGATTAGGTTCTACTTATAGGTGAACTTATGTGATATTTGTCTTTCACTGCTTGGCTTATTTCACTTAGCATAATGCTCCCCAGATCCATCCATGCTGTTGTAGATCATATGAGTTCCTTCCTTCTTTCTGCTGTGTAGTATTCCATTGTGTAAATGTACCATAGCTTTGTATTTCACTCATTTAGTGATGGGCATTTAGGTAGCTTCCAGCACTTGGCTATAGTAAATTGTGCTGCTGTGAACATTGGGGCGCATAAGTTCTTTTCAGTTGGTGCTTCAGGATTCTAGGGTATAATCATAGCAGTGGAATTGCCAGGACAAAAGGCAGTTCCATTTTTAGTTTTCTGAGGAAATGTTTTTTTAAAAGATACTTATTTATTTATTTATGTGTTTGTTTATTTATTTATTTTTAGAGAGAGGGGAAGGGAGGGAGAAAGAGAAGGAGAGTAACGTCAATGTGTGTTTGCCTCTTGTGTGCCCCCATATGGGGACCAGGCCCACAACCCAGGCATGTGCCCTGACTGGGAATCGAACTGGCAGTGCTTTGGTTTGCAGGCCAGCACTCAATCCACTGAGCAACATCAGCCATGGCTGAGGAAATTCTGTACTATTTTCCACAGTGGCTGCACCAGGCTATGTTCCCACCAACAATGTACTAGTGTTCCCTTTTCTCTCCAACCTCTCCAACACTTGTGTGTTGATTTGGTTATGATGGCCATTCTCACTGATGTGAAGTGGTCTCTCATTGTGGTTTTAATTTGCATCTCTCTAATGGGTAGTGGTGCTGAGTATCGTTTCATATGTCTTTGGGCCCTCTGTGTGTCCTCCTTGGTGAACTATCTATTCAGGTCCATTGCCCATTTTTTAAATGGGTTTTTTGTCTTCCTGGAGTAGAGGCATGTGAGTTCTATACATATTTTGTAGATCAAATCCTTGATGAGGTAGAAAATATACTTTCTCATATAGTTGGTACCCTTTTCATTTTATTGTTGTTTTCTTTAGCCATGCAGAAGCTTTTTATTTTGATGACATCCCATTTGTTTATTCTTGCTTTATGTCCCTTGCTCTATGGCACATATCAGTAAAAAAATTGCTGCATGTAATATCTGAGATTTTCCTGCCTATGTTCTCCTCTAGGACTTTTAAGGTATCAAATCCTATATTTAAGTCTTTTGTACAACTTGAATTTATTTGTTTGTATGGTGTAAGTTGGTGCTTGAGCTTAATTTTTTGCATGTAGCTGTCCAGATCTCCCAAAACAATTTGTCGAGGAGGCTATTGTCACTCCATTTTATGCTTCTGCCCCCTTTGTCAAATACTAATTGATGATAGAGACTTGGGTTTATTTCTGGCCTCTCTGTTCTTTTCCACTGGTCTATGGTCCTGTTCTTATGCCAGTACCAGGTGGTTTGATACCATGACCTTGCAACGTAATTTGATATCAGGTATTTTGATCCCTCCTACTTAGTTATTCTTTCTCAAAATTGCTGAAGCTATTCGGAGTCATTTATGGTTCCGTATAAATTTTTGAAATGTTTGTTCTGTATCTGTGAATTATGTCATTGGTATTTTAATAAGGATTGCATTGAATCTATAAATTGTTTTGGGTGGTATGGACATTTTGATGATGTTAATTCTTCCATTCCATGAGCACAGTATACGCTTTCTTTATTTCTGTCTTCTTTAATTTCTTTCTTCAGTGTTGTGTAGTTTTCTGAATACAGGTCTTCTACTTCCTTGGTTAGGTTTATTCCTAGGTACTTTATTTTCTTTGTTACTATAGCCAATGAGATGTTTTTTCTGATTTCTGTTTCTGATATTTCATTGTATGTGTACAAAAATGCCCTTGATTTCTGAATATTAACTTGGTATCCCGCTGTTTTGTCAAATTCACTTATTAGGTCGAGTAGTTTTTTGGTGGAGTCTCTAGGATTTTCTATGTATACTATCATATCATCTGCAAACTTGACAGTTTTACTTTCCCTTTTCCAGTTTGGATGCCTTTTATTTCTTTTTCTTGTCTGATCGCTGTGGCTAGGACTTCCAATATTATGTTGAATAGAAGTGGTGAAAGTGGATATCCTTGTCTTGTTCCATTTTTTACTGGGAAAATTTTTAATTTTTGCCCATTAGTTATGATGTTGGCTGTAGGTTTCTCATATATGGCTTTTATTATGCTGAGAAATTCTCTCTCTACTTTCACTTTGCTGAATGTTTTTATCATAAATGGGTGCTGTAACTTATCAAATGCTTTATCTTCATCTATTGATATGATAAGGTGATTTTTGTCTTTCTTTTTGTTTATTTGATGTATTATGTTTATTGATTTGAGAATATTGTACCATCATTGCATCCCTAGGGTGAATCTCACATGATCATGGTGTATGATCTTTTTAATGTGTTGCTGCATGTGGGTTGCCAGTATTTTATTGAGGGTTTTAGCATCCATGTTCATCAGTGATATTGCCCTGTAGTTTTCTTTCTCTGCTGATTTGGCATTAGGATGATCCTGGCTTCATAGAAAAAGTTTGGGAGTCTTCCCTCTTCTTGAATTTTTTGGAATAGTCTGAAAAGGATAGGTGTTACCTCTTCCTGAAAAGATTTGTAAAATTCCTCTATGAAACCACCCGGAACAGGGTTTTTGTGTGCTGGGAGTTTTTTTTATTACTGCTTTGATTTTGCCAGCTGTTATTGACTTGTTCAGGCTTTATGATTTTTCTTCATTCAATTTTGGGAAATTATATTTTTCTAGAAATTTTTCCATTTCACAAGGTTTTCAAATTTCTTGTCATATAGTTGTCAGTAGTAATTTCTTACAATCCTTTGTATTTTTATGATATCAGTTGTAATCTCTCCTCTTTCATTTCTGATTGTGTTTATTTTGGGTTCTCTCTCTTTTTTCCTTGATTAGACTTCTTAAAGTTTGTTGATTTTGTTTGTCTTTTCAAAGAGACAGATCTTGGGTTTATTGACATTTTGGATTGTTTTTCTAGTCTCTATGTCATTAATTCTGCTTTGATCTTCATTATCTCCTTCCTTTTTCTCACTCTGGGCTTTGTTTGCTGATCTTCTTTCAGTTCTTATAGAGATGTAGCATTAGGTTTTTTAATTGAAATGTTCTATCTTTTTAAGGTAGGGCTGTATCACTATGGACTTCCCTCTCAGGACTTTCTTTGCCATAAGTTTTAGACTGCTGTGTGTTCATTTTCATTTGTTTCCGGAAACATTTTTATTTCTTCCTTGATCTCATTCTTAACCCATTCATAGTTCAACAGCATGCTACTCAATCTCCATGAATTTGAGTGTTTTCAACTTTTTTCCTTGAGGTTTGTTTCTAATTTCAGGCCCTTCCGGTCCAAGAATATGCTTGATATGATTTCAATTTTCTTGAATTTATTGAGGCTTGTTTTGTGTCCTATCATATTGTCTATCTTTGAAAATGTTCCATGTGCATTGAAAAAGAATGTGTATTTTTTGCCTCTATGGGATGAAAAGCTCTATATATATCAGTTAAGTCCATTTGATGTATGGCATTATTCAATGCCACAATACCCTTGTTGATATTTTGTTTGGAAGATTTATCCATTTTTGACAGTGAGGTATTAAAACCCCCTACTATAATTGCATTGCTGTCTATATCTTTCTTGAAATCCTTCAAGATTTTCCTTATATATTCGGGTGCTCCTAAGTTGGGTGCATATATGTTTATAATGTTTATGTCTTCGTAATGGATTTACTCTTGACTATTATTTTTGGCGGGGGGGAGTTCAAAGTTCCTTCCTTCCTTCCTTCATTTTTACTTTATTGTTGCTCAATTACAATTGGCTGCATTTTCTCCCCACCACTTCCTTCCACCCCAGGCAAACCCTCCTCCCTCCCTTGCTTCCACCCTCCACCCCTTGGTTTTATCCATGTGTCCTTTGTAGTAGTTCCTAACAAACCTCTCCACAATTTCCTCTCCCCTCCCCTCTGACTATTGTTAGATTGTTCTTAATTTCAAGGTCTCTGGTTATATTTTGCTTGTTTTTCTCTCTTATTTCTTATGTTCCAGTTAAAGGTGACATCACATGGTATTTGTCCCTCACTGCCTGGCTTATTTTGCTTAGCATAAAGCTCTCCAGTTCCATCCATTCTGTTGCAAAGTGTAGGAACTTCTTCTTTCTTTCTGCTGCATGGTATTCCATTGTGTAAATGTACCATAGTTTCTTGATCCACTAATTTGCTGATGGGGACTTAGGTTGCTTCCAGCACTTGGCTATTGTAAATTGTGCTGCTATGAACATTGGGGTGCATGGGTTCCTTTGGGTTGGTGTTTCAGGGCTCTTAGGGTATGGTCCCAGCAGTGGAATTGCTGGGTCAAAAGGCAGTTCCATTTCTAGTTTTCTGAGGAAATTCCATACTGTTTTCCACAGTGGTTTCCCCAGTCTGCATTCCCACCAACAGTGCAGTAGGTTCCCTTTTCTCCACATCCCCTTCAACAATTATCTGTTGCTTTGTTTATGATGGCCATTCTGACTGGTTTGAGGTGGTGTCTCATGTGGTTTTAATTTGCATCTCTCTGATGACTAGTGATGCTGAACATCTTTTCATATGTCTCTGGGCCTTCTGTATGTCCTCCTTGGAGAAGTGTCTATTCAAGTCTTTTGCCCATTTTTTAATTTTTTTCTTGTCTTCCTGGAGTGGAGTTGTGTGAGTTCTTTATATATTTTGGAGATCAAACCCTTGTCTGAGGTATCATTGGCAAATGTGTTTTCCCATATAGTTGGTTCTCTTTTCATTCTAATGCTGTTTTCTTTAGCCATGCAGAAGCTTTTTAATTTGATGAGGTCCCATGTGTTTATTCTTTCCTTTATGTCCTTTGCTTTAGGGGACATATCAGTGAAGATGTTGTTGTGTTGAGAGTCTTAGATTTTCCTATCAATGTTTTCCTCTAGGACTTTTATGGTGTCATGATTTATATTTAAGCCTTTTATCCACCTTGAATTTATTTTTGTGTATGGTGTAAGTTGGTGCTCGAGTTTCATTTTTTTGCATGTAGCTGTCCAGATTTCCCAAGACCATTTTTTGACGAGCTATTTTTACTCCATTTTATGCTTGTTCCCCCTTTGTCAAATATTAATTGGCCATAGAGACTTGGGTTTATTTCTGGGCTCTCTATTCTGTTCCATTGTTCTATCTGTCTATTTTTATGCCAGTATCAGGCTGTTTTGATTACAGTGGCCTTGCAATACAGTTTGATATCAGGTATTGTGATTCCTCCTACTTTGCTCTTCTATTTCAAAATTGCGGATGATATTCAGGGTTGTTTATGGTTCCATATAAATTTTTGAAGTGTTTGTTCAATATCTGTGAAATATGCCATTGGTACTTTGATAGGGATTGCATTGAATCTATAAATCGCTTTGGGTAGTATGGACATTTTGTTGATGTTGATTCTTCTGATTCATGAGCATGGTGTATGTTTCCATTTGTTTGTGTCTTCCATGATTTCTTTCTTCAGTGTTGTGTAGTTTTCTGAGTACAGGTCTTTTGCCTCCTTGGTTAGGTGCATTCCTAGGTATTTTATTTTTCTTGTTGCTGTATCAAATGGGATTTTTTTTCATGATTTCTGCTTCTCATGTTTCATTGTTGGTATACTAAAATGCCTTTGATTTCTGGATATTGACTTTGTATCCTGCTCTTTTGCCAATTTCAATTATTAAATCGAGTAATTTTTTGGTGGAGTCTATAGGATTTTCTAAGTACACTATCATGTCATCTGCAAACAATGACCGTTTTGATTCCTCCTTTCCAATTTGGATGCCTTTTATTTCCTTTTCTTGTCTGATTGCTGTAGCTAA
>PVJI01012455.1:0-51613 GCA_004026765.1 Micronycteris hirsuta | reverse complement strand
CTCCTCCGCCCGTTTCTGCCCCGCTCACCGGCCTGGATGTTTGTCTTCTCCTACCTCCTGGGTGTCGGACTTCCCTTCAGTTCGATTCTGTCCGTTCTGGTTGTTTAAATTTTTGCTACTGCATTAGTTGTATGGACATTCTGGATGTGCGGGCAGCGAGTGCGACCACCTACGCTGCCATCTTGGCGGAAGTCCCCCGAAAAAATACTATTTTTGTGGAACTAGAGAGAGTCTAGCTTTGACTTTGTCATTAACTCTGTATTATCTTGGGTAAGGGCTTGGGCGAGTCACTTAACTTCTTTCTGCCTTGTTTTCCCATCTCTGCCGGACCCTGTATAACCAAATGCCTAAAGTTGTTTTTCTTTTTGCTGCTCTGCCTGGATGTTTTTCTCTCCCTCTTCTTCCAAATCACTGATTCAATCCTCTGCAACATCTAACGTACTATTTATTCCTTCCAGTGTATTTTTTATTTCAGATATTTTATTATTTATTTCTGACTGGTCCTTTTTTATGGTTTCTATGTCTTTTTTTCATGCAGTTGAATATCCTTATAATCATTGCTCTAAACTCTCTGATAAATTGCTTGCCTCCATTTCATTTATGTCTTCTTCTAGAGTATACTCTTGTTCTTTCATTTGGGGTCCGTTTCTATATCTTCCCATTTTGGCTGCTTCTTTGTATGTGTTTCTATGTACTAGGTATATCTGCAAGACTGAGGCACACCTAAGCATTGGGCAACCTGTTTGTAGCTATCAGGATCCACAGCATGTGACTCCTGCTGGGTCTGGGTGTGTGAAGAAAGAATGAGGCTGGGCACTAAGGCTGGCTTTCTCCAGCACCAGACCCAGAGGTGTGTCAGCTGAAGCCTCAGAGCTCCCAGCAATCTGCCTCTGCCTACAGTCTTTCTGTACGGTTAATCAGTGAATGTCTTCCAGCTCTACTCCTCAGCAGGAGGGCTTAAGCACCATAGGGTGGGGCAAAGTAATTCCTGTGGGTGGAGCTATTGCTTCTCCTCAGGCTGATGCCACTTGGAGGGGTCTGCTCTGCCTGAGCAAGATGGCTCTTGCAGTATGGGGAATGACTCAGCACAGAGATCCTGGCAGCTATTCCTTCAGCTTTCTCCAGAGAGCCAGTAGCCCCAGATTCTCCTCAAGTGTCTCTAGTCCACTTTGACCTTCCTCTGCCGGAGCCAAGGGTAAGTGGCTGCAAACGGAATTTTGTGCATTGGCCCTTTAAGAGGCTCTCTGAGTCTCTAGCTGTCTCTCCCTGGCAGACATAAACCCCACTGCTTTTCACAGCCACATGTTATTTGGGTTCCTTCCTCCGTTCTGGTGGAGTAAGCTAGGGAGCCCAGCTTGGGGTTTAGACCCCACACTTCTCAGGAGCAACCCCCTGGCCGCTGAAATATGCCTGCAGAACTTCAGCTGCTGCCTGTGGGATCCCAGCCAGCCTTCTCGTGCCTCCTCGTGCCTCCTCCACACTCCATACCAGTCATGTGGTGATGTGGCTTCTTCCATCTGTCCCTGATTATAATGCTTCTCTCTAGCTAGTGTTCAGTTGGTTATTCAGGATGATTTTTCTATAATTTAGTTGTAATTCCAGATTGGTCCTGGAAGGAGGTTAGTGTAGCTTCCACTTACTCCTCCACCATCACGAGTCTCTCAGTCCTTGCTCCTCATTACTTTGAATACTTCTTATCTGTCCCTTCTAGCCTGCAAAGTTTCTTTTGAGAAATCAGCTGACAGTCTTATGGAATCTCCTTTGTAGGTAACTCTCTGCTTTTCTCTTGCTGCTTTTAAGATCTCTATCTTGCCCAGCTGGTGTAGCTCAGTGGATTGAGCGCGGGCTGGGAACCAAAGGGTCCCGGTTCGATTCCCAGTCGGGGCACATGCCTGGGTTGCAGGCCAGGTCGCCGGTGAGGGCCATGTGAGAGGCAACCATACATTGCTGTTTCTCTCCCTCTCTTTCTCCCTCCCTTCCCCTCTCTCTAAAATTAAATAAATAAAATCTTTAAAAAAAAAAAAGATCTCTATCTTTAACCTTTGGCATTTTAATTATGACGTGTCTTGGTGTGGTCCTCTTTGGGTCTAACTTGTTCAGGACTCTCTGTGCTTCTTGGACTTGTATGTCTATTTCCTTCACCAAATTAGGGAAGTTTTCTTTCATTATTTTTTCAAATAAGTTTTCAGTTTCTTGCTCTTCCTCTTCTTCTGGTAGCCCTATGATTCAGATGTTGGTAGTTTGGAGGTGTCCCAGAGGGTCCTTATACTATCCTTGTTTTTTTGAATTATTTTTTCTTCTTGCTGTTCTGGTTGAATGCTTGTTTCTTCCTTATGTTCCAAATCATTGATATAAATTCCAGCTTCCTCCCCTCTTCTGATAGTTCCCTGTAGATATTTCTTTATTTCACTTAGTGTAACCTTCATTTCTTCTTTTATGTTATTGACTCAATAAGTTCTTTGAGCATCTGATAACCAGTGTTTTGAACTCTACATCTGATAGATTGCTTATCTCCATCTTGTTTAGTTCTTTTTCTGGAATTTTGATCTGTTCTTTCATTTGGGCCATGTTTCTTTGTCTTCTTGTTTTGGCAGCCTCCCTGTGTTTGTTTCTACGTATTAGGTAGACCTACTGTGACTCCTGTCTTGGTATAATGGCCTAATGTAGTCAGTGTCCTATAAGGTCCAATGGCACAGCTTCCTCTATCACCCAAGCTGGGCACTTGAGGTGTGCCCTTCATGTGGGCTGAGTATGCCATCCTCTTGTAGTTGAACCTTGATTGCTGTTGGCAGGTCAATTGGAGGGATTTACCCAGGCCAGTCAGCTGCAAGGACTGGCTATGACCACAGACTCCAAACTCTGCCCTTTATGGAGGATCAGCTGTGCAGGGGCAGGGTGGTGGTGCTCTGACATGGTGAATAACTATCCACTGGGTGCACAGGTGATGCAGTTTTCTAGGTGATGCAGACCAGGGTCAGCCTCCCCAACCTGTGTTCTGCCTAAGGCCATGCTACCTGAGCTATAAAGCAATCTGAGATGGCTGCTACTTGTGCTGGGCTTGGAGGTTCCCAAGTGAAACCAAGCTGTGAATCTAGTCTGGCTGCTTCTAGGAACCAGGCCTGGGGCCATATAGCAAGAGGTGTGGGGGCTGGAGGCTCATTGAGGCTGGCTATTGCTTGTTTGAAAGGATTTAGGAAGTTGTGAAGCAGGAGCCAAGACCAGCCATTCATATGGAAAAGTTACTGTTAACAGCTTGGGTGATACTATAAGTTGCATTAGAGGGAGTATTAGGGGATCTCCAGGATAGGGCAAACAGTGTTAGCCAGGTTGATGGAGTCTCAGATATGGCACCCACCAGCTATGTGGCTCTGTTGAGAGGGAGGGTTCAAATAAGGGATAATGGCCCTTGCCTGCCTTTTGTCTGGGAGTAAGCTGTCCCCCAGCTCTCACCTTAATGCCAAACACTTCAGTTCCTCCCTATATGCTACTGGTGCCTTTCACTCTCAATGCTGGAGCTCAGAGAAAATAAATCTGATTAAGTCTGTGCTTAGGTTCTCTATGAGGAACTACTTGGGACTCTAGAAGTTTCTTCCACTGACTCAATCCCTGCTGGGTTTTACAGTCAGAAGTTATGGGGATTTATCTTCTTCACACTGGAACCCTGGGCTTCGGGCGCCTGGTGTGGGGCTGGGACTCCTCACTTCTGAAACATCCCTCCTGAATCTTTTTCACCACATTTGGATGTGGGACCAGCCCATTCCACATCTGCAACCCTCCCACCAGTCTGGATGGGTGTCTTTAATTCCGTAGTTGTGTGATGTCCATTCAGCTCGATTTCTGATGGTTCTGAGTGATAGCTGTTGTATAATTTAGTTGTAATTTTGATTTGGTTGTGCAATGAGGTGACCCATGTTTATCTATGCCACCATTTTGACTGGAAGTCCTTTTGTAATTTTTAAAAAGCAAATCAAAGTAATTGGTATTCATTATATTTTCATTGGAAAATAAATAACAATAAAAAGAAGAAAATTTTTTGCCAGTAAGGGCACTACCCGGAGGTATCATTTTGATAATTGTGTGTCTATGAGAGACAGCACACACAACTATATCTGTGTAATATACTTACCATCTTTTGTCATGTATAACGCACACCCAAGTTTTTGTACGCATTATACATGGGATTATTATGCCCATTATTATACCCATGTTATGTAGTCATCATATAGCCATGTATAATGCACATCCTTAATTTTCCTTCAAAACTTTAGGCAAAAAAGTGTGCATGGTACATGGCAAAATACGGTACTCATGCTCTTCGAAAAATTAAAATCATATTATATGTATGATTTAGTATCCTGATGTTTTTTATTTGTCATTATTTCAAGAACATTTTCTCTTGTCATTAATTATAATTCCTTAACATGCCTTAATTGTTATCTAGTTTACTATGTGGATATACCATGAAAAACATTTTTTAATCCTGGAGATAATGACACATAATACTGTGAAGTTATAACCCACAGTTTATTTAAGAAGACTCCAAATGTATTGGCTCTTTTTAAGAATTAGAAATAATTAAAAGCTATCCTGTCCTTTTTTCTATACTCTGCCCTATATCCTTATCTTAAAGATTTTACTTGTTAATAATCCTTGCTCTCCCATTTATTCCCAACTGGTATGTGATATTCATTCTAGCTAACTGAATAAAGTTCTGTGGGTTATATTTTGTTATATATATGACATCTGTTTCTTTAAGAAATTAATGCAATGTTGTGTTCTCTATGAGCTTCTTTTGCTCAATTTACACTTTGTGAGTTTTCATTTTTTATGAATATTACCTTGCTATGAATTTTCTAGGAGAACTAGTACTACTAAAGTGCTTTCAATATTGACGTGACTAGAATTTAACTCATATGTGTTTCTACATATACTGGAAAAATTTAGGGAATTATATTTAGAATAAATCAAAGATAGAACCCAGAAGTCTCGACACATACACATCCGTGTATGTGTTCATTTAAAAAAATTCTTTAATACATTCTCATGGTTCAAAATGAAAAATAATATAAACATACACATTGGGAAATCTGGGTCCTGATCATCTTGTTCACTCTGTTCATCTGCCCTTCCCCATGTCGATAATTACTTTTCTTAGTATTCTTTAGTATTTCTTTATGTGAATACAGGCAAAAAAAACCCCAATAAGTATATGTTCTTATTTTTCCCTCTTTCTTACTCAAAAGATAGTTCACTATTTATATATATATATATACAATATCCTACACCTTGTTACTTTCACTTGATTGTCTTGGAGATCTTTCTATAGTGGTACATAGAGAACGTGTCTTCCTTTTTTTATTACCTCTTTAATATCTAGTTGTGTACATGGTTCATTTAACCATTTCCCTATAGACAAACACTTGGCTAACCAATATATTTTTTATGTATGTCTTTTAAAACTTCTTCAGGTGGATGTGGACAAGAGTGGTGAAATGCGACTTATAGAACTGGATGAATCTTTCAAAAGTGAACACACTGTTTTTGTAACACCACCTGAGATCCCCCATCTACCCAATGGTGAAGAACCCCCTTTACAGTACAGGTATTCAAGAGGCGAATGTTTGAGATTGAAAGAGAGAAGCAATCCATCACCCGTGACATAGCTTTCTAAGGACTGTGGTATTTTCAAAAATCCAAACTTTACAGATCCCTAATTTTTGGGTGGTAAGCAAGCTTATCCCACATCCATTATTAAGTTTTGAGGTATAAAAAGAAAAAATTATAATTTTACATTATATAGACTTGGGAATGGGAAGTTCTCTATATCTACATATTTGTTCTCATAAATGTTGATTAAATTCAGTCAGGACCTTACCTCCCCAAAATGCAGCACTTCCATTATAAAATTTTTATTTTTATTTCTCACTGAAGCTGGTTTCCTCACTTCATTTCCTTCCCCACACACACATTAGTTAATGTAAACTTGGTCTACAGAAGTTAAATCTAGTTTACAGTCAACATTTGTGCCCTTGATTTGGATGATACAATTTTTTAGGTTATTAATTTTCCTATGAGTTTTTATTTTGTCATGGAAACTCAGAACTATTGGGTTGATGATTATTAATTTAGGAAATTTGGTCAAATGCAGTGCTAAGTGCCTGGTATTTAGACTTGAATGATACATTGTCCCTGCCTTCGAGTCTAGTGGGAAAAAGGGAAATGTTCTGGGCACAGTGACGTAAAGGCCACGAGAGAGATAGACTTACACACCCGTCTAGATATGTGTGACACACATACATTGGTTTGTATTTCAGGTCATTTCCAGTACGCATTTCTTTTTATTTAAAGTGATATTTCCTTCTAGATTGTAAATTACTTTTTATTCTCCAATAATACTTATTACTTTCTTTAAACATTCTAAAACCATTTCTCACCTATCATTCATTGTCATAGTGTTATTTTTGTTAAAAAAGGATTTTCCTGAACATCCTTATTTATAACCCAGATCTTTAAATTTGAAGAAGTAGTATGAGAGATGTTTATCAATATTGATTAATTCATAGGCCACTTGATACCTGCCCTTTTCATTTATTGATGATGTTATTCATATCACTTTTTAAAAGTCTGTCTTTTGTCAAAGACATTTAAAATATTTCTCCTAATTTCTCTCTTTTTCTTTTTAAACATTTCATTTCTTTTATTTCTTTTGTACATTATACTTCTAAGAAATCTTTTGGTATGTTTACTAGTATATTTTGGGGGATTTCTTGTGATTTGGTTTTAACTTTTAATTAAAATTTTACTTTTAGATTTAGTCTCTTAGTATAAAAATTATTTAGCTTTAAAAGTTCCCGTGTTTTTAAAGAATCTAAGGCATTTTTCCCCCTTGAGACTACCCAATAAAATTTTAGTGTAATCATGCCCATCATTCAAAAAACAACTTTAAATGTCTTCAATAAAGCACAGTAGGTCCTCTTAATAAGAGATAATTAATATGCTTACATTTTTCTGTATAAAATGATAAAGCAGTAAGTTTCCACAAGATACACAGAATGGTCTTATTATCATACCATGTACATACAATGAATTTTTTTAAGGGACATGATTTTCCTGAACTACTTTGATATTTTATTCCTACTTAATAGTCATTACCGATATTTTCTCATTATACTGAATTAATTATACTGAATATAATAGATACAGTTTGCCATCTTTTATTATAGTTTTCTCCTTAGTTAATTAAAACTATATGCCTTTAAGAATATTATAAAGTAGATTAAGTTTGCTGCTCAGAGGCTTCTCCTGTTCTTTTCAGATGCCTTTTTCCCAGCCGCTGCTACTTTTTGAATGTCCAAACACCTTCCTGTAACACCCAAATTAAACTCACCTCCTCATAGAGCTACCTGTTCTAATCTTTTCTTCCTCGTCTCCAGCCTCTTCAACTTTCTTTTTCATAAATGAAGCCCTGAATCTGCTCGCTAACCTAATAAATCAGTTCATGATAATGTGAGAGCTTGTCCTGGTGTGCTAATATGTTATTTGCATATTTTTAAGTGGGAGGGTCTACAGGAATAAGTTAATCCAAAGCAATGGTATTAATGACTGTCCTGTTTGTAAGAGTATTTGGTGGGTCTTTTACCAACTGTCATATCATCTCATAAGTTTGCTATATCTTTACACAAACATTAACAAAGTTGTGTGAGTTTCTTTGTAGTTTGGTGTCAGTTCAGCAAAATTCTTTCCTCCAAAATATATGTTTGAGTTTATGTTTGGCTCTTATATTTCTAAATATTATATATATAAAAGAGCAATATTAGCATAAATATTTGCTGTCTGATGGAGAAACATAGTAAAAGTAAATTGTAAGTTAGGAGATTATTGGTCATACATTTTTTTAGGTTGTAACCAGTATGATGTGATAATCTATGTATGCTTGAGTTTTTTTTTTCTTTTCAAAAACAGCTATAATGGATTTCCAGTTCTTAGGAACAATTTATTTGAGAGACCTGAAGGATTTCTACAAACACGAAAGAGCAAATTGCCTTCAAAATCAAGTAGTCCTAGTAGCCCTTCTCCCATGTTCAGAAGAACAAAACAGGTGCTTTGAAAATTTTGCATTCTCATGTGATCAATTATTAGAACAAAAATAAATGACACTCATCCTCCCTTAATATACTTCACTACCACACACGTAACTATGACTACATTAAGCTCCCTGAAGCTTCCCGAAGGTCATTTAGAGTAAGTGGACTTCAAAAAATTAACTAGTTCCCTTGACCTAGAACTTTATTTTGTATGTGATATAATACATATTCAAGCAGAGGCTTAAATAATGTATATTAATTATAAACATATTTTGTTATGGAAACATTGTAAGAGTAGGTGACTTGTACTTGTTCAGCATGCAGTTAAGTAAGAATGCTTATGTGTATAAATTTGTTAATGAAATCTTTGCATTTTTTTCTAGGAAATTAAATCAGCCCATAAAATTGCCAAGCGTTATTCTTCCATTCCTCAGATGTGGTCTAGGTGTCTACTGCGTCACTGTTACGGACTGTGGTTTATTTGTCTCCCAGCTTACGTGAAAGTGTGTCATTCAAAAGTCAGGGCTCTGAAAACAGCATATGATGTGCTTAAAAAAATGCAGTCAAAGAAGATGGATCCGCCTGATGAGGTAACACTTGTCTCTAAAGTGCGTGCATTATCTCTGGTTTTGTGTGCATCGGTGCTTTGTTTCAGTGCACTTGAACTTCCTGTGTTTCAGGTGTGCTACCGCATTCTCATGCAGCTCTGTGGGCAGTACGACCAGCCGGTGCTTGCAGTGCGAGTGCTGTTTGAGATGCAGAAAGCTGGTATTGACCCCAATGCCATTACTTACGGTTATTACAATAAGGTAATTACTTTCATGTGGCGGAGAAAGAGTATAACTTGTGTGATCATGCAGTCTTAATTTATGATGCAGTGGTTACTTGGCATTTATTTTAGTGTATCTGAAATATATTTTGTAAATTTTTTCTGCTATTTTGTGTTATACGATCTACTTAGATATTTTTTAGTTTGACTCTAAAGTGAATGTGTATCATTATAAAGTGAATCATTTATAAAAATTATTATACTAATTATTTTATTTTACAAATAGGCTGTTTTAGAAAGTACCTGGCCTTCACGAAGTCATAATGGCTATTTTCTTTGGACAAAATTAAGAAATGTTGTTTTAGGAGTAGCACAGTTCAAAAGAGCTTTAAAGAAACATGCACACTTATCACAAACAACTCTCTCAGGTAAGGTTTTTAAGGGATGTATGTGTTTAACCTTTTCTTTAAATTAATTGGCTATTATGTTGAGGTATGTGCCCTCTAGTCCCACTTTGCTGAGTGTTTTTACCATAAATGGGTGCTGGATTTTACCAAATGCCTTTTCAGCATCTAATGATATGATCATGTGATTTTTGTCCTTCATTTTGTTTATGTGGTGTATTATGTTTACTAACGTGTGAATATTGTACCATCCTTGCATCCCTGGATGAATCCCACTTGATTGTGGTGTACGATCTTTTTAATGTACTTCCGAATCCGGATTGCCAGTATTTTCTTGAGCATTTTAGCATCTGTGTTCATCAGAGATATTGGCCAATAGTTTTCTTTCTTTGTTGTGTCTTTACCTGGTTTTGGAATTAGGATGATACTGGCCTTGTAAAAAGAGTTTGGCAGCCTTCCCTCTTCTTGAATTTTTTGGAATGCTTTGAGAAGGATAGGGATTAGTTCTTCTGTAAATGTTTGGCAAAATTCACCTGTGAAGCCATCCAGTCCAGGGTTTTCGTATGCCAGGAGTTTTTTGGTTACTCCTTCAATTTCACTAGTTGTTATTGGTCTATTCAGGCTTTCTGCTTCTTCTTGATTCAATTGCAGATTATATGTTTATAAAAATTTATCCGTCTTGCTGAGGTTGTCCAATTTCATTGCATGTGGTTGTTCATAGTAATTTCTCATGATCCTTTGCATTTCTGTGGTATCAGTTGTAACTTCTCTTTCATTTCTGATTTTAGTTATTTGGATCCTCTCTCTTTTTTCTTGAATGGTCTGGTTGAAGGTTTGTCAATTTTCTTTATCTTTTCAAAGAACCAGCCCCTGAATTTATTGATCCTCTGAATCGTTCTTTTAGTCTCTATGTCATTTAATTCTGCCCTGACCTTGGTTGTTTCCTTCCTTCTACTCACTGGGCATTTTTTGTTGTTCCTCTAGTTCTTGTAGATGTAGGGTTAGGTTGTTTATTTGAGATTTTCTATCTTCTTTAGTTAGGCCTGTATTGCTATGAACCTCCCTCTCAGGACTGCCTTTGCTGTGTCCCATAGGTTTGGGGTTGTTGTGTGTTCATTTTCATTTGCTTCCAAATACTTTTTTATTTCTTCCTTCATCTCATTGTTACCCCATTGATTATTTAATAACATGTTATTCAGTCTCCATGTATTTGAGTGTTCTTGAGTTTTTTCTTTGAGGTTCGTTTCTAGTTTCAGTCCCTTGTGATCAGAGAAAATGCTTGATATGATTTCAGTTTTCTTGAATTTCTTGAGGATTGTTTGGTATCCTACCATGTGGTCTAGCTTTGAAAATGTTACATGTGCATTTGAAAAGAATATATATTTTGCTTCTTTGAGGTAAAAGGTTTTATATATATCAATTAAGTGCATTTGATCTAGAGTGTCATTCAATGCCACAATATCCTTGTTGATTCTTTGTTTGGAAGATCTATCCATTGTTGACAGTAAGGTGTTAAAATCCCCTATGATGACTGTGTTGTTATCAATATCTTTCTGGAAGTCCTCCAGGATTTTCCTTATATATTTAGGTGCTACTATTTTGCATGCATATGTATTTACAAGGGTTATATCCTCCTATTGGACTATTCCTTTAAGTATTATGTAATGACCTTCTTTGTCTCTTTTTATGGCTTTTGTTCTGAGGTCTGGTATTTGCATAAGAACAGATACATAGATCAGTGGAACAGAATAGAGAACACAGAAGTAAACCCAAGTCTCTATGGTCAGTTAATAATTGACAAAGGGGGCATGAGCATACAATAGAGCAAAGATGGCCTCTTCAATAGATGGTATTGGGAGAACTGGCCTGGTACATGCCAAAAAATGAAATTAGGCCACCAACTTATACCACACACCAGAATAAACTCAAAATGGAGAAAAGGCTTAAATATAAGTTGTGACACCATAAAAGTCCTAGAGGAAAACATAGGAAAATTTTGAATATCACGTGCAGCAATATTTTTGTTGATATATCTCTTAGGGCAAGGGAAATAAAGGAAAAAGTAAATAAATGGGACTACATCAAACTAAAAAACTTCTACACAGCTAAATAAACCATCATCAAAATGAAGACAGAACCAACCATATGGGAGAACATATTTGCCAATGATACATTGAACAAGAGTTTGATCTCCAAAATATATAAAGATCTCATATGACTCAACAGCAAGAAGACAAACAATCCAATTAAAAAATGGGCAAAGGATCCGGATAGACACTTCTCCAAGGACAACATATAGATGACCCAGAGACATACGAAAAGATGCTCAACATCACTAGCCGCCAAAGAGATGCAAATTAAAACGACAATGAGATTTCACCTCATGCCTGTCAGAACAGCCATCATTAGTAAATCAACAAACAAGTGCTGGTGAGGAGTCGAAGAAAAGGGAACCCTAGTGCACTGTTGGTGGGAATGCAAACTTGTGCAGCCACTGTGGAAAACAGTATGAAATTTCCTTTAAAAACTAACAATGGATCTTCCTTTTGACCTAGTGATTCTGCTGCTGGGAATATACCCTAAGAATCCTGAATCACCAATTCAAAAGAACTTATGCACCCCTATGTTCTATTTGCAGTAGCCGAGTGCTGGAAACAGCCTAAGGTCCCATCAGTAAATGAGTGGATTAAAAAAACTGAGGTATATTTACACAATGGACTACTACACAGCAGGGAGAAAGAAGGAACTCCTACCTTTTACAACAGCATGGATGGAACTGGAGAATATTATGCTAAGTGAAATAAGCCAGTCAGTGAAAGACAAATACCATATGATCTCACCTATAAGAGGAATCTAATAAACAAAATAAACTAATGAACAAAATAGAACCACAGGCATGGAAACATGGAACAGACTGAAAGCGACCAAAGGGGATGGGGGAGGGGGGTGATGGTGGAAAGAATGGGGAGGCTCTAGACAAAGAACATGTATGAATGACCCACGGACATGGACAACAGTGTGGGAACTGACTGTGAGGGGTGGAATGGGCAGAGGAGGGCAAAGAGGGAAAAATTGGGACAACTGTAATAGATTAACAATACAAAATGATTTAATAAAAAAATTAATTGACTAGGTATACTTTACATTTTTTAGAAATTTTAACTACTTTCAAAATATTGAATGTTTGCTAGTTTTCACTGCCATTAAGCAAATTCTGATATTCACATTTAAAAAACACAAAATTCTACTTTTCTTTCTTGTAACTTAAACTATCAACCGTTGGTTGTCTTGTTTTAGTATTCATTAACGATTCACAATAGGGTTCTTTGTTACCGTTGCATTTTGCTAATTATGTGGCACTTTACATGTTTAGTAGATATTAGCTTGAGCAACAAACTAATGTGTGTTTTGGTATCTCCCTGAGTAGTAAAATGCTGTCCAATTGTGTTCTTAAGCAGATGGCAGTGACCTGGATGCTGTTAGTCATGGCAGCATGGATAGTGGTCATGGGACACACACTGTGGAGCAGGCACCTTTTAATACGGGTTTAATCAAAGTATATGCTGCCGATGATAGATCTAGTACAGGTTTGTGTGTGCTTACGTATACGTTTATTACAGTACATTTTCAAAACTAGATTTGCTAACCTGTGTTTTGATTTTAATTTTCAATGATGTATTTAGCTGTCACTTTTTAATTTTATATGTTAGGTACTTGATTTGATATTGTATTTCATAACTGTATGCAACTTTATGCATTCTTTATTTGATAGAAATAAAAGTTTAAGAGTGTATTCAAGTATTTAGTCCATGATAATCCAGTTAACTTCAGAGAGCACACAGATCTCTCTTCATTGTATCATTTTTGTAAGATGAAGTTTTCTTTGTAATTATGAGAATGTAATTAGAGTTTAAAAAGAAACTTAAAGCCCTGATTTGAGGTAATAGTACCATATCAACATACATTTACAGTTTTATGTAAAATATTATTGTTGGGAAAGCTTAGTACAGGGTACACAGGAACTCTCTCTTGTGAACCTTAAACTATAGTAAGTAAAAAGTTCCAAAAAATAATGTAAATATATATAAAATTTGTAGCATTCTAGCACTGAAGATGGCATTAATTTCATTAAAATATAAGATTTATAGATAAGATTATTTTTAAGAATGTATTTATTTATTTTTAGAGAGAGGGGAAAGGAGGGAGAAAGAGAGGGAGAGAAACATCAATGTGTGCTTGCCTCTCACGTGCCCCCTACTGAGGACCTGGCCTGCAACCCAGGCATGCGCCCTGACTGGGAATCGAACCCTTTGGTTGACAGGCCAGCACTCAATCCACTGAGGCACACCAGCCAGGGCACTTTTTCCTAGTAATATTAAAACTGACATATTTAAAAAATACATTATTTGAATACTTCTGTCATTTTCATTATGTTAAAAAATTTGCACATGATTTTCAAATATAAGAGCCACCTCCTAATGGACAGAAATTTTAAATTTAAAAGTCCAAGCATTAATAATAAAATGTAAAGGCTTCTATCTCTACAAATGGTAACATTACTTTGATCTATCTCCTTTTATGCCTACTTTTAAGAATATAAATAAAAGCTAATTGTGTTGAAATGTAATTTTCATAGTTGTTTTTTGCTGATTTTGTTTCTTAATTATGCAATGTGAATGTAGTCAGAGTTAGTCATCCTCGGCATTATCTCTTAAAAACAAAGACGTCTACCTTTTCTTTTTAGCTATGGCCTTTTTAAAAAACACTATCTTAAAACAGTGCAGAACCTAATAAAAGCATTTTTAACTTGTAGTTTCTTTGGGAATAGAGCTGAAAATTGATTACCAATCAAAAGTAAAACAAGTATATTAAGTATCTAGTGATACTTAATACATTTTCTTTAGATATTTCTTTACAAGTATATAAAACCATTCTATATATAATTTCTTATATAATTATAACATCCTTGTGTATTATAAATGTTGTAACTTAAGATCCATACAAAAAGGTTATATGATATGCTTAAAATTATGCCTGCTAAGATTCAAAACCTAATGTTTTGATGCTAATCTAGTAAAAAATAATTTGCTGAAAAGTAGAGAATTTCTTTAATACAAGAATGTATAATGTATTAGAAGTCTCCTTGTATCAGTGCAACTTTTGTTTTTCTTAATAACGTTAACACAATTTTTTCTCATTCCCATGTATTTGTACTTATGTGCAATTCAGTAATTATTCAATTGAATTGTCATAAAAAGTAATTACCTATTAAGAAATTTAAATATACCCCTTTGGGGGCGGTAAAATCATTTAGATGTTCAGCTTCCTGTGTGTGAAGGTTCTGTTATGAATTCTCTGCAGATTTTTCTTCTTCATTGCTTAGCTGGAATTCAGACTTTACCTAGAAAGGTCATGGACTTATACAAAGAATGTCTGGTTTGTCTGTGTCTTTGGAGCCCGGATAGTAGTATGAATGTGTATACATTTGACTGCAGTGTGGAGCCAAAGATAAATTATTTTCAGATTATCTTTTTCTTCCATTAATAGAGACGGAGTGGGGTGAATCTAACAAAGTACTTTCAATTGAGAGTTATCCAGAAAAACTTCTATAAGTAAATCCTATCATTAATGTGTTGCTTCTAATTCTAGTAATCACTAAAGAAGTTTATGATAAACAGCAGAGGGATTTTTTTTCTTTTTTTCCAGGTGGTCAGTCTGATCTTGGATATAATTCATTATCTAAAGATGAAGTTAGAAGAGGAGATACATCTACCGAGGACATTCAAGAAGAAAAAGATAAGAAAGGGAGTGATTCTAGTTCCTGTAGGTATTAAGTTGGCATTGTATAAAATTGTAAACTTATATTAATAATAAATACAAGTGGCTTTATGTATAAAAGTACTCATTTTCCTTCTCACTTTCCCATTGTAACTCCTCTTGCCTCCCATTGCAAGCCCTCTCCTCCGCCTTGTATCCCAATATTACAGCTCTTTACGTGCGAAGGGTATAGTCTCAGTTGCTCTTAAGTTTAACAATATTTTTATTTAATGCTTTTATTAATGGTCTGTATTCATATTTCCCCTGTGCCTCTTCCCATCAAAAGCAGTGCAAAGAAGTATAAAACATGCCCAAGGACCTCGCCCATGACCCGTGTTAGTACTTGCACACGGGCCTTGAGGCCTCAGATCAGTGTAATTACTTGTTTGTGACTGACAAATAGACAGAGGTGTTCAATAATTTCTTATTACCTATTTTGGGGAGAAATATTTAGAACTAAAAGCTACTTGTAGTTATGCCTTCTATGATGTATAAAGGTGTCATCTTACCAATTTCACTTTAATTTTTACAGGGTCGGAGAGTGAGAGCACAAAGGGCAGTGCCGATTGTCTTCCTAAGCTCGGTTATCAGAGTTCTTCCAGCATAGTTCGCCTCGGTGGTGCAGATAACATCAGTGCTGAGAAAATTCTGGGAGAAAACACAGGTGAGTTGAATAGTATACCTCTGTTATGTGCAGAATAACTGGTATCTGTACTTCTAATGAATATTTTTTAAAGTCATAATTCTCCAGGGTTATTTTTTATATATTTGTGCAACCTCTTATAGTATAATTTAGTAGTTTTAATTCTATATGTTATAATGTACTTTATTCAAGCCTTTATGGTAACAAAGTATAGGGAAAAACTTAGGAGATATATACTATCTTAGAAGTTTGGACTGTTGGGACTTTCAGGAAGGGGAAGTGGGATGAGCAATTGAGATGATTAGTCCGAGGATACCATATACCTAGCCAATTTTTAAATGAAGCATACAGTTCCCTAGTCTCCATATTGTTCCTGTTTTTTTTCAGAGGCAAAAACACAGTTCCTTAGTTAGTTTAGGTAATAGCACCTAATATTTTTTTCTTTTCAAAGTGCTTTTTATATGTTATTTTATATTCATCATTACAGTAATGCTTATTATTAGTGAGAGGGCATAGTAACACCATTTACAAGATGAGAAAACTAAGGCATAATCTGACTGTTGGCAGGTCACGTAAGTTAACTAGTTAATGGAAAAGTCAGTTTAGGGTTCGTGATAACACTTGATCTCACACATTTTTCATCAGATCATTTTTGGGAAGTTAAATGGACATAAGATGTAGAGTTTCTAGTGTTAATAGCCTTATCACATAATCACATTATTTTATTTTTGTAATAGCTCAATTTTGCATCACGTCATAATCTAAACCAGCGATTTTCAACTGGCGTGCCATGAGAATTTTTTTTTTTTTTTTTTTTTTAAAGGGCACCCAGATGGGCATTCCTATTTAGGTTTCTTTTTTTTTTTTTTTTTTTTTTTTTTAAGATTTTATTTATTTACTTTCAGAGAGAGGAGAAGGGAGGGAGAAAGAGCAATGTATGGTTGCCTCTCACATGGCACCTGGCCCGCAACCCAGGCATGTGCCCCGCCTGGGAATCGAACCGGGACCTTCTGGTTCCCAGCCCGCGCTCAATCCACCGAGCTACACCAGCCGGGCCAGAATTTTTAAAACATACAATATCTGACCATTTAGTCAGGGGCATTCACCTCTTTTCTCTTAGATTGTCAGATTTTAAAAAATGACAGCAACCAATACAATAATAGCTATCTGGTGAGAATGAATCAAAATTATATGTACTTTTTGTCAAATCAGAAAAAAATAGTATATGTTTTTTGGTGTGCTGCAGAATTTTGGAAATTAGTTATGTGTGCTGTGAGATGAAAATGGTTGAAAATCACTGATTCAAATAAATACGGAAGGACGTGCTTTCAAGGCTGAAGTATCTCTGTAAGTGGGCTTGATGCACTGGTGTTGGTTTTTCTGTAACATAGACCTGCCTCGAGCTCAGGGAGGAGGCAAACTATAGCCCACAGGCCAAATTGGGCCTACAGCCTGTTTTCGTATAGGTCCACAAGCTAAGAATGATTTTTACATTTTTAAATGGTTGGGAGAAAACATCAAAAGAAGAGTAATGTTTTGTGACACATGAAAATTATATGAAATTTAAACTTCAGTTTCATAAACAAAGGGTTATCGGAAAGCAGCCACACTCGTTCATTTATGCATTGTGTGTGCCTGCTTTTGCACTGCAAAGTTAGATGATCTATAATTGTCTTACTTTGCATTTCTTTGTTAGATAATTGTTATAACTTAAACATTAAAAAATTTTTCATTGGTGTCATGGAACTCCTTTACAACCATTTAGTCCTTCCTAATCATTGTCTAATTTTAATCTTCAATAACTTGTCTTTTGTTTCTTTTTATTGGATTTATTGGAGTGAAACTGGTTAACAAAATTATACAGGTTTCAGGTGCACAGTTCCAGAACACATCATCTGTACACTGTACTGCGTGTTCACCACCCCAAGTCGAGTCTCCATCCATCACATTTACCCTCCCATGCCCTCCTCTACCTCCCCTTGCCTCCCTTACCCCTTAAAAACTTGTCTTTAATGGTCTTCACCGTATTGTTCTTTCATTCCTATCTGTTCGTGCTCGCCTTTTTCTTAAGGTCTGCTTTTATGAACTTTCTATTTTCATGTGATTATAAACAGTCAGCAGCTGACTCATCATCTGGCTTTCGGTTGCCTTCTGTGCTTAACAAGTCAACTTTTTAAAGCCTATAATAGGTGTCCTAGGTGTTAAATTAGAGTTGTTCGTTTATCCTTAAGATGTTTTGGCTTCCTAGAGAACATTAATGCTAAGTGAAATAAGCCATTCAGAGAAAGACAAGTGTATGATACGGTTATATGATTTCACTCTCATGTGGAATCTAATGAACAAGCTGAAATAACAAGCAAATAAGAGACAGACTCATAGAGAGATAGAGAGCAGGCTGATAGCTCTGAGGGGTGGGGGGCACTGGGCATGGAGGAATTTAGCCAAAAACGGGGGAAAAAGAGAGAGAAAGAACTCAGGGACACGGACAACAGTGTGATGATTGCAGGGCATGGGGGGTATGGGTGGAGGTGGAACAGGGTATAGGGGGGATAAATGGTAATGGAAAAAATACAATAAAATAAAAATAAATTTTAAAAAAGATTTTTGGCTTGAAAACTTTCCCATCTGTTAAGGACTGTGGATTTATCACTCATGCCAAAAACTATATATGGGATTTACAAGAATACTTATTTTTCGGTAACACCTTTCTTATATACTAGTACATGCTATGATTCAAAGATATGACAGCTTTTAAAAGCCATGGGAGTAAAATTAGCAGAGATGTTTTAATGTTTGATTGGAAATAAAATCATCACCCTATAGTTACTTCATGGTTATCTTGAGAATTTAACATTTTGATAAATGTATATAAAATTGGTGAGTTTAGCCACGAGAAAATTTACTCTGAATATGAAAAGATACTTTTTCTAAGCCTAATTCTGGTTTTGGTATGTTTTTACTTTTATCGTTAGCTACTGTATTTGGCTATAATATGTCATACGACAATGTATTACATCCTGTGTTACAGTACGGGCTGGGATTTGTGGCAGTCGCTTCACAGCAGACAGCGTTCATTCAGTAATGATTTTTTCAGCTTCTGCTTTATGCTACCATATGCCAGGTGCTACTGGGGATGTAATAAGGAACAAAAAAGAAACATGGTCACTGCCTTCATAGAGAAAGCAGGCAGGATGGGAAAACATTACTCAAATAATACAGTAAATATAAAAGTGCTCTGACATTAAATACTGCGAAGAAGGGCTGTAAATTGCCACAAGAACATTCCATAGAGAGACGTGTTCTGGGTTTGGGAGAGCATTGGTCAGGGGAGGCTTCTTCGAGAATACGGTTTTCGAACTTAGACCTGAAGTGTGAGTAGGAACCAGGTGAGGACGGGGGAGGAGTTGAGAGGAGCATTCCAAGCAGACGGAAGCAATTTGTAAAAGGCTGTGTGGTGGGAAGGGGTTACAGCATGCTCAAAGATCTGAAAAAGGGCTAGTATCTGACCTCGGAATCCTTTCAGCTTTAAGCCTCAAAATATGATTAACAGGGGTTTAACAAGTCAAGGGTTTTTTTGTTTTGGGGTTTTTCCCCTCAAGTAAGATATTCAGAAGTAAACAGTTGCCCAGATGTTGGTTCAGGGGCTTTGCCATCAGTTCTCTGGACCTAGCCATGATTATAATGTGGCCACTGGCAACTTTACATATCACCAGACATCACACATCTGTTCAAGGCAGAAAGAATGGGGAAGGGGACCACTAACCACCTTTATCCCCTTTTACCATTGTTCCAGAAACCTTCAAAAGCTGCTACTTTAATATCACTGGCCAGAATTACATCATGCATAGAGCCACCTGGCCCTAGGAGGTTAAAGAATTTGCACCCTCTCTGTTAGAGGCACGCAGATCCAGAGCAGTTTATGTATGTGGGATTTAGCACATAGTAAACTTAGAATCATAAGCTTTTCTGTAAACAGCCAGATAATAAATATTTTAGGCCTTGCAGGCCACAACACAGTCTCTTGTCACCTGTTCCTTTGTCTGTATGTGATTTTTAGAGCCCTTTTAAAATGTGAAAAGTATTTGAAACAGTTCCCAGACCAGATTTGGCTCAGAGATGTAGTCTGTCAATGCCTGGCACAATTCGATAAGCAGCTTCTTCGGTCTTCAGGCCACAGCGTAGTTCTGACTTTGCAAAGGAAGCCTTGCACATCTCTTTAAATGCAACCCCAGAGTATTACCTTTCGGTAATAAGATTCCTCCAAACCTTTGATAACATTTAGGATGTCAAGCAGAAAGTTTCCCAGAATATCAGGAGAAAGTGAATTCTTGGTTTCTTATGTACTTAATCATAAGCTGACATAGAAAAAAAGAATAAACTTTATCTCTCTGCTATACTGTTTTCCTTGCTAATGGTATACGCTTATCAAACAATATTAGTTTGTAGCCCTGGCTGGTGTGGCTCAGTGGATTGAGTGCCAGCCTGTGAACCAAAGGGTTGCCAGTTCGATTCCCAGTCAGGGCACAAGCCTGAGTTGCAGGCCAGGTCCCCAGCTGGGGACATGTGAAAGGCAAACACACATTGATGTTTCTCTCCCTTTCTCCCTTTCTTCCCCTCTCTGTACAAATAAATAGAATCTTTTAAAAAACATACTAGTTTGTAGAAGTTTATGATCTCTAGTATTACCTTTTATCCCCTTTTCTGTTACCTGACTGCATCACATGGCAAGAAAAAAGGCATGTTTTTAATAATTGCCTGGTTATAGAGAGTTAATTTTGTTGGATGAAGCACATAAAGAATAGTTGACAATACCATACCTAGACTCATGCTTTAGAGGACTCCCACACAGTAAGGACAATTAAAGTGATCGGAAATCTAGAGTTCTGCTTTCAGTATTGGTACCTAAGTAATTCGGTAAGAAGCAGTGAACAGTGTTCCTGAATAGAAAGTGGCCATTCACATTTGACTGGAATAAACTTGCAATCAATAAATAAAGCAAAGGTAAACTTCTTTAGTCACATCTATTGTCATAAGGATTTGAAGTTTTTCAAATAATTTTTATTTATGGATAGAGCTACCACAGCTGCCTTTTACTTGGTTTGGTTTAGTGTTTTGGGTTAGATTTTCATTTTTAGCATAAGCAGAAGACGCAGACTCTTAAGGTCATCTAACACAGCCACCATTGCATAACCATTGTTACCTAACCAATTTAGTGGAATTAACATGAACTTATGATTAAACATACCATGAGTAAATATTAAAATTTTAACTTAGAAGTTTTAAAAAGCAGTACATCCTAATATCAAGAAACAGATGCTTTATAGTTAGTCAGACCTGGATCTGAATCCCAGTTCTGTCATGTAAGGACTGGGTAACTTTGGGCTAACTCATTAATCTCTCTGAGTATCAGTCTTTTCTCAACCTACAAGGGTGTTGAAATAATTCTGGTAGATAATATAAATAAAGTGCCTAGTATAGTATCAGTCAAGAGCAGGCACTGGATGAGTACTTGCTATTACCATTTTCATTACTAGTATTTTAAAAATTGGGGACAACTTATATTACATTACATTTTTTCATGGCTACAAACACTTCTTGTTTTTCAGAAAGCACATCTGAGCCACTCTTAATATCATCCTTTGAAGACACAAACGAAACAGGAAACATTCAAAGTAGATGCTTCAGGAAAAGACATAAAAATGACAGTGAACCTAATTTGCAGCAGCAAATGCCCTGGGGAAATAGAAACCATAATCTTAGTGGAGGAGTAGTGATGGGACTTATGCTCAATAGAATTAACCAGGAAGCAAACCCTGGAGATATGGTTGAAAAATTAGGAGCTGATGCAAAAATTCTTTCACATGTTATCTCAAAAAGCACAAGACCAAACAGTCTTGATATTGGAAGGCCGTCTTTAAGGTCAAAAAGAGAGAGTCTAGAAAAGGAATCTAGCGATGATGATACACCTTTTGATGGTTCTAATTGTTTGACAGATAAAGTGGATTCTCCAGTTATTTTTGATTTAGAAGACTTAGACAATGAAACTTATGGGTCAAAAATGGGCTGTGCTGCTACACAAAATCCCAAAAGAATTCAACGTATGAATAGCAGCTTTTCAGTAAAACCTTTTGAAAAAACTGATGTTGCAACAGGATTTGATCCCCTCTCTCTTTTGGCTGCTGAGACTAAGCAGCAGCAAAAAGAGGAGGAAGAAGAAGACGAAGATGATAGCAAAAGCGTTTCAACACCATCTGCTAAGCGTGACTTAGCTGAAGAAATTGTGATGTATATGAATAACATGACCAGTCCTTTGACAAGTCGGACACCAAGCATTGATTTGCAACGCGCATGTGATGATAAATTAACCAATAAGAAAAGTCCAACTTTGGTCAAGGCACGCAGAAGATCTAGCCTGCCTCATAATTCTCCTCGGCTTGCGAGACTTACCAAATCTAAAAGCTACACAAAAAGTGAGGACAGACCAAGGGATAGACTCTGGTCTTCTCCAGCCTTCTCACCAACTTGCCCATTTAGGGAAGAATCTCAAGATGCGTTAACCCATTCATCACCTTCATTTAATTTGGATACACTACTAGTACCTAAACTAGATGTTCTAAGGAACAGTGTGTTCACTGCTGGAAAAGGAGTTGCAGAGAAAGCAAGCAAATGGTATTCAAGATTCACCATGTATACCACATCATCTAAGGTGAGTTTTGTTAGTATTGTCTACTTTTCCTGTTATCCTCCTTCACCACCAGAAGTCCCTTACTTGCAAAGATATCTGTTTTTTACCTTCTCCTTAAACACAGCTTTACAAAAAGGTCTTCCGGGGTGTGTGATGTTTGTAAGTATCAGAATTTGAACTTGAATTAAAATGTCTAAAGGAAAGAAAATTCACTAAGGTTATGTTTATAGTTCAGTTTTAAAAGAAAGTGATTAGTATCTGGAGTAAAAATTAGTGTTATATGAAAATGTTCACTTCATTATTTCCTTAAAAATGCAGACTTGGTTTTCAGATCATTGTCCAGCATATCTTCAGAAATTACCAATGAGGCATAGAATTTCTCCTCCTGATTAGGATGGAGTAGCTGTGATAGACCTACATATCTCCTAAGGACGAAAAGCTAGATGAGATATAGAAAGTAGCTGTTTAAAGTCATCAGAGAACTGCTAAAACAACTAGAAATTAGAGTGGCAAGATTCTAGAGAGAGGAGAATTGCAAAGGTGAGCTGAAGTTCCACAGCTACTTTTTCCCTTAGGGTGTTTGCTTGTTTTGAGCACCGAGCAATTGGTTGCAAATTCCGGCTCTGCCTTATCAGAGGACTGTGGAGAGGTGAGGAGGGTCGGCAGAGCTTTGGAGACCTTATAGAGAACTAAAGAGACAAAACTGGAGAGTTGAGGGTCTTCAAATACATAATTTTTTTCCTCCAAGACATTTTCCAAATACTGAAACTGTATGAGACAGGAAGCTAAAAAGATAAGCAGAAAGTCTCTGATAACCAAGAGATCTCAGAAGTTTTATGGGAATACAATAGCTAGAGTTCACGAGCTGCTAGGCACGGGGAGGGGTGGGGGAGGGCATTGAACTCAGTAGGCCCTGCAGCGCTCTGTATGCCTTAGGAACATTGGCAAACTGGAGGTAGGCTGAGCCACAACTGAAACCTAGGCTTGATTCAGCACAGTCTGTGGTTAAAATAATCAACCTTTATCTGAAAGAGGCAAGAATGTACCCTTTCTGGAGGAATAGAACATCATCTGGAGTTCACACAATTTTTTATATTCTGTCATTCAATTAAAAATAGCTATACCAAGAGACAGGACTATAACTAAAAAACAAAAGAAAAACAGATGGTGGAAACAGACCTTTAGGAGATCCAAATATTTGAATTAGCAAGGGATTTTGAATTATGTTCAAAAACATAGAGGAAATGGAAAAAAAAATAGCCACAAAGATGGAAAATTGCACCAAATAATTATTTGTTAAAAAGAATCAAGTGTAAATTCTAGAACTAAAAAAAGATTGAAAAATTAAGAATGCAGTAGTTGGGTGTAATAGCAGACAAAACACAAAAAAAGAAAGGCTAGTAAACTAGATGAGAATTGAGAAGAAGACGAAAAAGAAAGAATGGTATAGAAGAAACATTTAAAATGTGAATTGCCAAGATGTTCCAAGAGAAAATTAATCAAAGACCTCAACTTACATGTTTAAAATATCTACAGATCTCA
This sequence comes from Micronycteris hirsuta, assembly GCA_004026765.1. NCBI lineage: Eukaryota > Metazoa > Chordata > Mammalia > Chiroptera > Phyllostomidae > Micronycteris > Micronycteris hirsuta. The sequence continues at coordinate 27,669 of PVJI01012455.1, read as the reverse complement.
AGCAGAGTAAATACAAATAAAACTCTATTTAGTCATCTAATGGTGACTAAATAGATAAAAATGAAATACAAAGAGAAATCTTAAAAAGAGCTAGAGAAAGAGATATGGTACCTTCAAAGGAGCAACAATACAGCACTGACGTTGAGTTTCGAACAAAAACTGCCATGTCAGATACACTGAGAAGACCTCGTTACAGTGCTGAAGGAAAGTGGCTGCCAGCCCGATTTTCTGTTCCCAGCAAAAAGATTCTTTAAAAATTAAAGTGAGAGTTCTACTTCCACTGTGGTAACATAAGGCCACTGAAACCCATCCCTCCGCTGATTACAACTAAAAACTCCAGACAAAAGATAACTGTCTAAGGATTCTGGAAAATAAAAGGAGGCAGACTGTGAGGAGAGTCTCAACACAGAGATGAATTTCCCATTTTCTTTTCCCATTCATATTTGTCTCAAGAGCAAGTCCCTGTCACAATGTGGCATGGCAGCTCTGGAAGCTAAAACTTCCAGAGAAGTCCCATATTTCCTGGGCAAAGGAACCAGGAAAGGGGGCCTCTGTGCACTGGAAAATTTGAGGGGAATCTGAAAGAAGGAGATTCCCTAATTCTGTGCATGGCCCACACAAGTCTCAAAAATCGAAATACAAGTTATAATCTGAAATAGCTCAATGGACTACCTGCTGAACAACAGCATCAGCACTCTCCAAGGGCTTAGTACAGCACTAAGACTGCTCAGCATGACAGTCACAGCATCTCAAATAAAATCCAAAATTAGCTGATCTATAAAGAACCAGAAAAATATGACCAGTTCTCAAGGGGAGATAACCCTGAGATGGGCCTGCTACTGGAATTACGAGACAGAAACTGTAAAGCAGCACTTACAACTAGATTCCCTGAGGTAAAGAAAAGCACATCTGAAATAAAAGGAAGCAATTCTCGGGAAAAAAACAGAATTCATTTTTAAATGTAACTAAAGTATATATTAAAGTAAGCACATCTGAAATAAAAGGAAGCAATTCTCAGGAAAAAAATAGAATTCATTTTTAAATGTAACTAAAGTATATATTAAAGTATATTTATGTATAACTAAAAAATAATATCCTGAGACTCATTGGGATGAGTTCATTAGGAGAATGGAGATGACAGAGAAAAGAGGCCAGAACTATCCAATTGGAAGGGCAGAGAAAAAAAGTTTTTTCATGAAAGTGAACAGAACCTCAGAGATTTTGGGGACACTTATCAACGATGTAACATATAATTAGAGTTCTAGAAGAATTGGAGAAAGAAATTGTGGTAGAAAAGATATTTGAAGAAATAATGGCTAAAACTTACTAGATTTGATAAGAGATTTATGGACAGACACAAGAGACTCAGTAAATTGTAGACAGGACAAGCTCAGAGAAAACCATGTCTACACACACATAAGCAATTACTAAAAACCAAAGATATGCATCTGTTAATAAGAAAATTATGGCTGAAAAAAGAAAACAATAAAAAATATCTTAAAACTGTTAAAGAAAAATAGCACATCACCTACCGAGGACTAAGGGTTTGAATGACCATGTGTTTTTCATCACGATCCATGGAGGTAAGAATACAGGGGAACAACGCCTTTAATAAGCTGAAAGAAAAGACCTGTCAACAACTCAGAATTCATATCCAGTAAAGATATTCTTCAGGGGTGAATATGAAATAAAAATGTTTTTAGATAAAGGAAAAGAATTTTTGTCCAGCAGACCTGTTCTATAAGCTGTGCTAAAGGAAGTTCTTCAGGCTGAAAAAAAAAAGAATAATAATAGCACAAAGAGTGTAGGAAGAGCAAACAGGTGGTAAATAGCTGGTTAATATAAAAGACTACTTCTTTACCTCTTAAATTCCTTAAAATACTTCTAATTATCTAAAACAAAAATCGTATCATTTTCTCATGAGGTTTTCAATATACATAGATGTCTTGTAGTGGTAAAGAGACTCCTGCTGACGTGCCGTAGGGCGTGGGGCAGAGCCAGGGTTACAGCCGTCAGTGTGTGAGTAAGCAGTTTATTCTTGTATTACTATTATTCATTAATTATTGCATTGTTTTCCATGTAAACAGCTGTAAACCTACCTGCGCCCTGCCCTCTAGTTATATTATTACATACAAAATGACAACAATACTAACTTTAGGTAGAATGAAAATGATTAGGTATGTATATTATATCCCTTGAGCACCTGCTTAAATATACAAAGAGATATAGCCAAAAAGCTAATAAAAATATTAAAAGCAATCTTAAAAATAACAACTCAGTAACACTAGAAAAATGAGTTGTATTATCCAGGCAGTAGAATCACAGATATTAAAATCTTTTTCCTACAGAAATTTACATCAACCAGATTTTCTTATGGATTATTGGTATAACCAGGAAAAAAATTAACTTTGGTGTATTCTCAAAAGTGAAAACTAGAGATATATGTCTTCGAAACCTGGATTATTGTAGAAAAGAATAAAATGTAAACGTAGTGAAGTTTTAAAAGAATAAAATCTAATTCTGATGGCATCGCCCTGGGCTGAGATTCACAATGAGGAAAGTTAACAGTAGAGATTTTAAAGTCAGCAAGGTTATCTTGCTGGCATTTACTTCGATCTCACTAAAAACTGGTCTGCAGCACACGTTGGTCCAAATTAGTATGCCCTTGTAAAATCGCTTGTTTTTTCTCTGGAAGTTGTAATGTCGATTAACTCATCATCTGAGTAATGCCTTAGAAGGCATTTCTAGAAGTGACTTAGAAGTGACTTTTTAAATAATAAACTTTCAATATGAAGGAAAGTAAGCTTATAATTGTGTCCTTAGGATCAAAGTTCTGATCGTACCAGTCTTTCTTCAGTGGGAGCCCAGGATTCTGAATCCACGTCTTTAACAGATGAAGACGTCTGCCCCGAGCTGGAAGGGGCCCCTTCCGCCCAAGAGTGCGGGGCCACCACCGGGACCAAGGGAATTGAGTTCAGCAGAACAAGCCTAGAAAGTTCTGCCTCCGCAGAAGGTTTGTTCAACAGTTCTGTCATACTTTATTTGATAGGTAATACCTTTACTTTTTTTTCTTTATGTTTTATTTTTGTAAAAGATTTGCATGGCTCCAAGGTCGAAACAATAGAGAACCGAGGCACTTTCAGAGAAGCCTAGCTTTCATCCCCTCTTGCTTCTGGATTTTGAGTCCTAATGGGAAGATTTCTCCTTTCCTAGGTACACCAGTGTTTTCCTCTGATACTTCTCTGGCTTCCTTTGTAACATTTTCTGGGGTCAGCAGATTTTCTATAAAGGATCGCCATATTGTAAATATTTTAGGTTTTATGGGCCACCATTCCCTCTGTCTCTCTCTCTTTTTCCATATATTCTTTTTTATCTTATTTTTTTAACAATGTTTTGAAATGTAAAAATCATTCTTAGCTTGTGACTATACACAAATAGATTTGACCCCTGAGTTACATATTCAGTCTATTTGAAATTTATCCTGGTATATGATGTGATGAATGAATGAATATATTTTTTTCATTTGTACCTTTGCTATTTTAAAAAGCTTTTGTTGTGGAAATTTTCAGACGTACGCAAAAGTAGAAGGAATAGAGCAATGAACTCCCCGCCATGCACTGCTCGTCCAGTTTCGACAGTTAATCTGCAGACGGCCCATCTTGTTTTATCTGTTCTTTTCTCCCCTTTGCTGCCAACATTTTTTCCTCCCCTACTGGATCACTTTAAAGTAAATCTCAGACGACATATCATGTTGTCATAAATACTTCAATATGTATCTCTGAAATAAAAGGGCTGTCATGTTGTATTTTAGCTTATTGAAGTTATTTAATTTATCTTATTGTGTTATTCATATAATGTATACACTTTCCTGTATGTAAATAAGTTTCACAAACCAAAGACACTTGAGCAGCCAGCACTCCGTTCAAGAAACAGAACATTAACAACATCCGGGACCTCCTCTCATGCCCAAATCTTGTCACCGCCTTCATGGATAAACATTATCCTCTAACACTGTGTGTTAGCATGTACTTCTTAACATCTTATGGACTCATGTGGTGTGTATCTTTTGGGACACATTTATTTTTTTGATCGTTTAATTGTTATACCATTGTATTTTCTTTAATTCTCACCCAAGGATATGTTTACTGATTTTAGAGAGAGAGGAAGGGAGGGAGGGAAAGAGAGACAGAGAAACATCAAATGTGAGAGAAACATTGATCAGTTCCTCCCATACGCACCCCAACTGGGGATCGAACCTACAACCTAGGTATATGCCCTGCCTGGGAATCAAACCTGCAGCCTTTTGGGGTAGAGGACGATGCTCCAAGCAACTGAGCCGCCTGGCCAGGGCAGCCATTGTATTTTCTAATGGGATACTAGTTGTTATATAACATCCTACATTAAATACTTATTTAGTTTGAATTCTCACAATTATCTCATAAAGCTCTTTTTTAGGTGATGTGCTCAAGTTAGGATCCAAAAAAGGTCTACTTACTGCCTTTGGTTGATAAGTCTATTACTCCCCTTTATCTTTGTTCCCTCTTTTTTTCCTCCCTTTGCTCTCCTCCCTCTTTTTTTTCTCTTTCTTATTCTTTTTTTTTTACCATACAAGAATAATTTGGTGTGCTAAGCAAGTAAAACAGCTCATGCCCTGGCTAGGTGGCTAAGTTAGAATGTCATGTTCGATTTCCAGTCAGGACACCTCCCTCGGTTGTGGGTTTGATCCCTAAGTCAAGGCACATAGAGGAGGCAACCTGTTGATGTTTCTCTCTCACCCAGTGTTGCTCTCTCTGTCTGTCTCTCTCAAATCAATAAACATATCCTCAGGTGGGGATTCTTTTTAAAATACCTTAGCTCACAACCTGATTCATATTTGTTAAAATAGAATATTTATTTTTTGCTGGTGATTAATTAGATACAAAGGGGCCCACACACATGATTGAATTAGTCCAGGCGAACAGAGGTATTAGAAAGCAACTCTGAACTAGCTTTGGAACTGCAGTTCCCACCAGCCCTAAGCTCTAAAGGATGATGTGAGGCTTCAGCGCTCTCTCTCTGCCTCTCTACATCCCTGTGCGGCAGGGCCTAGGACCAGTGGTAGCTTTGGAGCTACCTTTCCTCTCCCGCCCCCTCCCACCCTTGTCAATTATTTGCTGAATCAATCAGGTCATCAGTCTGGATTATGCTGATTGCATCCTCATGGTGGTATTTAACATGTTTTCCTAGGCTATCTATTTCTTGTGAACTGGTCATTTATAGCATTACTTTTTTTTTTACCTTTATATCTACTAAAATACCAGTGCTAATTCATAAAATTTAGTAACTGCTAGGAAAAAATGTGTAGAGAAGGCATAGATAACCTCCAGTTTCACTAACAAGATATAGTCACCTCCAACAATTGATTCGACCGTAGAATCCCCTTTTTGTTGTTGTGGCTTTAATACCTACTAATATCCCTTGCTCTTAAGAGTGTACTTGGAAACTCCTAGTGTTTGAGAGCAAGATTATTATACTTGATTCTAAAAGATCTGTTCATGATTTGAAATAAGATAAGCTATTTTATACCTTTTAGACCTGAGAACCAAACACTTTCTTGTATTTTAAGCATGGAAAAACACAACAACAAAACAGTAATTACAAACAGCTAGAATGTCTTCTAGTCTGTGCCCACAAAGCGCTCAGTGAGTGAGTGGCGGGTGAACACACCCCACGCGTGGGGATCAGAAGACTCAGAGCACATTGCCTTAGGTTTGTACTCAAAACCAAAATGCATGCAATGAGAAACATTTTTTTATGAGAACAGTTAACATTTTATCAGAGAATTTATGAAAGTGAAAGAGTCTTATCCTTTCCCATTAACTGTAATGTTTTTACTCTTTGCTTTTTAATAGGGTCCCTGTCAAAGTTTGCCTTACCTGGGAAGTCGGAGGTGGCGTCTTCCTGCGACACCAGTAACACAAATATCTTCCAGAACTACGCGATGGAGGTACAGTCTTAATCAAAAGAGCATTTTCATGTACTGCTTTATGAAATTTACATTTCTTAAGTATCGATGGTCTTGGATAGAATAATAAAATGATAAATATGTAACATCTGAAAATTTGAGAATGTATGTTGCACCTGAGTAAACTTAAAATATCTGGTATTTCAGATTATTGAAGACATACTACTTTACCTCTGTTTGGAAAAATTTCATGCTTCCTTTGAGATTTGTCAACACAGAAAAGCATTTTCATTTTCAACATTTATATTTATCCTTTGCTGTCTGTGTGTTCGCTTTGTGTTTTTATTTTACATCTTAAGCGCTTACAACCAGCGCAGCTGTGCGCACACCCGCTCGACGGGGGTGCGGGGAGCAGCTTTGGCGTCCGGCCGGCCGACTCGGTCCGTCGTGCTTTTATCCTTTGTCTCAGTCAGTGTAGCGACCTGCTGGGTGCGCCGTACCTCGTTTTCTTACGATGGGCAAGTTACTCTTTCACCCTTAAATTTTTTCCCCTAATTTTTGGGTAAAAATTGCTTTCAAATACATTTGGGAGGTATTGCTATTTCACACTAATTTGCATAAAATTGGAAAATAAATTTGTATGCAGCTGAAAAGAAAATGATGACTACTGATGTTACAGTTTACAAAGTTTCTGGTGACTTCAGGGATTTCTATATTCTATTAATGTAAAGACACTGTTTATATTGATCTACAGCAATACTTCTTAGACTGTCTGTAGTGACAGAGCAGGGATTTTTCTGTTGTTTTTTTAAATTTCCAATCTGTCATGATGGATACTCTTGGAAAATATGTTGATCAGACACTTACGTGTTACAGCAATGAAAGTTACTTTAAAGGTTTCCAAGTCATCCCAGTTTCTTTCCTTATCCCAACCCGGTAAGAGTCTGCGGACCAACACCTGTGTGGTGACCGCATTTTGAGTAGCACAGATCTGTAATATGTATGTAATTACAAATATTTATTTTCAGTATTAACAAATTAATGCTTATTTCGGTATTAACAAATTAAAGACCATGGCTTTTATGGTAATTATACAGTAAAAATGCTCAGTTAAATGCAAGCTTCCTTTTAAGGCAAACATTTTGGAACAGACTTAGCTGAAGTAGTTAACAATGAGTATATTATATAATGTACTGATTCTAATTATGTTTTGTGTGTAACTTCTGAATCCTTCTGAGTTTTATTTCGCCAGTAGGTGTATGAATTACACTGGTTTTTCATTTAGAATAGGCCCTCACCAGCTTACTTTATGCAGTGCCGTTTCCTCCCGCAGGTTCTCATCTCTAGTTGTTCGCGCTGCAAAACTTGTGACTGTCTTGTCCATGATGAGGAAATCATGGCTGGCTGGACGGCGGATGATTCAAATCTTAATACTACATGTCCATTTTGTGGCAATCTTTTCTTGCCCTTTTTGAATATTGAAATCAGAGATTTAAGACGGCCTGGAAGGTAATGATTTGTGCTTTATTTTCCACATGTTTAAGGGTCGTGTTTCTTAGAATCTCTCTTTTTTCAATAAGCTCCTTTAATTCACATTACAGATACTTTTTGAAGTCAAGTCCATCTACAGAAAATATGCATTTTCCATCCTTTTCAAGTCAGGCAAGGCAGTCTTGTATCTCAACGTCAGCGTCTGGTCTTGACGCGTCTGTCATCTCCGTTCAAGGGGACTTTGGTTTAAGTAGGTGAGTACGGTTATGTGGAACTATATGTTAACAATTTATATTATATATATTTTTGATAATGACAAAAATTAGCTGACCATTTTAAGGTTTAAATTTCATAGTAGATTCATACTCTTAAATTCTTCTAAGTATAACAATATTAAAATTATCTAACAAGCTGTGTTTCCAGGGGTGCCCAACCTTTTAGTGTCTCTGTACCACACTGGAAAGAAGAGTTGTCTTGGGCCACACATTAAATACATTGCGACACGTAATCACAAAAAAATCTCATAATGTTTTAAGTAAATTTATGATTTGTGTTGGGCCGCATCCACAGGCATCCTGGGCGGCATGCGGCCCACAGACCGCGGGTTGGACACCCCTTGAAACAGTTATAGTCTATAACTTTAAACAGTTATAGTTTATACTCTATGAATCCCCAGGGAGTAAGCTGTACAGTTCATATATAATAATGTTTACTAGTATTTTAAAGGTAAGAATTTTGTAGAACACTTGAAGTTTAGAATGAACACCACTCTCTTGTCTCTATCTCTTCAGGAATTAAGTTAGTACTACTATTGTAGAATATTTAATTTTCTACACAGAAATATTTAATAATCTAGTAAAACATTTGGAGCTGATAAACTGTACAATTAAACTAAGACTTATACAGTAAGCCTAATATAAGTAAATCTACGCTTAAAACAAATGCATAAATCAACTTTATTTTGGAGAAGTGTCAAAATATAGCTGAGCAGATGAAGCCATTTTGCTAACTGCACGTGCAACAGAAAACGCCCGCACAGCACTGGCAGTCTGACACGACCCGTTTAATCCTGAATGCTGAGGCGGCGAAAGTGCAAATCTGTGTCATTCATCACAAGACTGCTGTGGCCCTTTCTGTGACTGCCACTCACTTGTGCATAGGCGGGACTCCCCTTCCCACTGGCGGAAGGAACGGATGCCTGTTTTCTCTGCTTTGTATCCTCCGGGCCTGCTGTGATTCCTGCTGTATCGCAGTTGTCCGCTAAATGTTTTGAATGATAATTGAGTGACTCTTGAATATTTAAAGTTCACTGGATAAAAAGGAATTTAACATGACTAGACTACTTAAAAATACATCCTTTTCCCCAGCTGAAGCCTGAGTTCCTTGGATTTACTTTGCTATGTCTGAAGAGAAGAGTGTGGTCTTTCTAGATGAAATAAAGTAAATCTAGACAATGATATGCTTTTTTCTTTTTTCAATGCCCAAGCAAATCTAAACTACTGGAAAACACATATGCCCGAAGTATTCAGATCCCTGCTGATAGGTCAAAAACAGCTGTATCAAAATGCCCAATATTCCCAATGGCCAGGAGTGTCAGTGCTTATGGTCCATTGGATAAGGTGGATAAGGAAGACGCTGAAGGGCAGAAGCTCATTCCTACCGGAAGTCTGCCAGCTACTTTACACGGAACTGCAGTATGTATTTCGGTGTTTTTAAAAAGTTGGACATTGATAATTTACATGATTTTGGTCACCTTGCCTTAAATAGCCTTATTAGCTTTAATTTTATTATTGTCAAGAAGAGTCTCTTATCCCATGATACAATATAGTACCTTTCTATGTACAGGGAAAACATTGACAGGATTTTTTTTAAAGATTTTATTTATTTATTTTTACAGAGAGGGGTAGGGAAGGAGAAAGAGAGGGAGAGAAACATCAATGTGTGGTTGCCTCTTGCGTACCCCCCTACCTGGGACCTGACCCGCAACCCAGGCATGTGCCCTGACTGGGAATGAAACCCATGACCCTCTGGTTGGCAGGCCCATGCTCAATCCACCAAACTACCCCAGCCAGGGAAGACAGGACTTTTTTTAGTGATTTAGTATCATCAATCTTGTTTATCATTTATGGTTTTTATTTACTCAACAGGATTCTTTAGGATTAGAATGGCACCTCCCAAGTCCGGATCCCATCACTGTCCCGTATCTCAGTCCTTTAGTGGTGTGGAAGGAACTTGAAAGCCTACTGGAAAATGAAGGCGATCACGCCATAACTGTGGCGGACTTTGTGGACCACCATCCAATTGTCTTTTGGAACCTGGTGTGGTATTTCAGACGTCTTGACTTACCTAGTAACTTACCTGGACTGATTCTTTCTTCTGAGCATTGTAACAAGTATTCAAAGGTATGAGGGTAGAAGTTAACTAAAGGGCATCATCATCATGTTGTCACCATCGTAATGTCTGCATATTCCGAATGACAAAAAAGTAACGCTTAAGCACTTTTTAATGACCCTCTTAATCACTGCAGTGATAAGATTGTTCTAACGCATTTACAAGTAATTTTTCTTCTTACAACGTAAGCCCTACTTTTTAGCCTTCTTGTGGAATTTATGTAAAATGGCCTTGCATTTTTGTTATATCCTCAAGAACAAACTGTACATGACTCTTAGGAGAAAAGTTTGCGAGTTGGCCCCACTCGTATCTCATAGCTCCTTCAAAAACGAGCCTACCGCTTCTTTAAGAGGATGTCTCTAATTCATATTGCAGTCACGTGCTGCCATTCTCTTCGTTCCTTTACTCTGAATTTTTGCTTAACATTTAGGTAATCAGCATATTATATGTTCATTTGTATTTTTGATATGTTGTTCTATAAAAGTGTTTTTGCTTTTTCATATGCTATCACCACCAGTAAATTGCACAGTCTCTAAGTTCAGAAATTTTGTCTTCTCCTTTCTTGTACTTTATGTTTGTGATTGTGCACTTGCTTTGGATTTTCAGTACATGGTGAATGAGTGACCAAAGGTTAGCTCAGGCAGTTATCTGGGCTCAGGTCTTGGACTGGTCTGGAGTGGAGCTGCTGGATTTATCTTTGGTGGAAGCCTCGGCCATAAACTGGTAGAGATTAGCCCTCCACATACCCTTTCTCGCTGATCTCAGCACTTTGTAAAATCTACTTTAGAGCAGAGATCGCTTTACTTTAGAGATCATTAGATTCTCAACTCAGTCCCATATAAAATGCATACAAACCAGTCATTTTCTGTTCTCTTTTTCTCTTGCACACATACATCCTAAAATTTATTTATAAGGATCTTTATAAGATATTTACAAAACATTATGTAAGGATCGTTAATGAACGCTTGTTTATTCTTCAACACAGATTCCCCGCCACTGTATGTCTGAAGACAGTAAGTATGTTCTGATACAGATGTTATGGGACAATATGAAACTGCATCAGGATCCGGGACAACCCTTGTACATCCTCTGGAATGCCCACAGTAAGTGCTGTAATCGGACGCTGGCTGTGCTCATAGGAGGTTAATCTCTACTTACTTTATACAGCCGGAACTAATGCATCTCTGACTTTTATTTTACTGTACTACTTTTTGTCTTGCAGGTCAAAATCGTACTCTTTTGTTTGAGAGTGAGTGTCAAGTTTGATGTTTTTAGTCAAGGGTTGTTTTTTCGGTAGTGCTGTGTATGTGCTGGAGGGGTTCTGTTTTGTAGAGCGCTGCTTTTAGCACATTGCTTACCCCATTTTCTCTTTTTACTTTTTGTTTGTTTGTTTGTTTCCATGCCAAGCTGCTGATGTCGATCTTCCGCCAGGGGCTGTATTAAGGAAAACAGCATTTTTCATTTTTGTCTTTGAGACCACAAAAAGCTTTAGGCCTTTTTTTTTTATTTTATCATGATTTGCCTTATATTTTTCCTTTTTCCTTTCTACATTCTTAGATTTCTGTCCCTTTATCTGTTGCCCTTAATTTATTTTTAGTGCTTTGTGACTTCCTTGATAGCATCAGTTGCTGCTTAAGTCACGTGCTCCGTTCCACAAAGAACATCTTCCTTCATCTGCTCTTTTGTTCTTTCACAGCCCAGAAGTATCCTATGGTCCATTTATTACAAAAAGGTCATAATTCATTTAACCAGGAACTATTGAAAAATATGGTAAAAAGCATTAAAATGAATGATGTCTATGGACCAATGAGTCAGATTTTAGAGACACTGAATAAATGTCCTCATTTTAAAAGACAGAGGTAAGTCATTATCTTAAACAAGTATATTGTTCCTCTGAGCATATTCATACTGTTTGCTGAGTAATGTGGTTGGATATCTCATGCTGTGGTAGCATAGAAGTTTCTGTAGAGCATGCATAGTAATATCTTCTCCATTCCTTTCCCCTCCTAGGAGTTTGTATAGAGAAATACTGTTCCTCTCACTTGTGGCACTGGGAAGAGAAAACATTGATATAGGTAATTCAGCATAATATATAATGTAGTATTTATGTATCATAGTGTAGTTTTCATATTGGTAGTCTTTACTATTTTGATATTAAATTATGTTAATATTTTAGAAGAATTATTTAATTTTTTGATATGAGATACTTTGGTATTTTGCTAATGTTAATAATAAAAATAATAAATAATAAAAGCTAAAACTAGAATGTCCATATAACCCAGCAATTCCACCTCTGGGTGTGCACCCAGGAGAATTGAAAGCAGGGTCTCCGAGGGGTCTGTGCACAACCGTGCCAAAATGTGGAAGCAGCTCAAGTGCTCACTGCAGTGTGAAGGAATAAACAAAAGATGATATCTGCATACATTTTGAATATTATTCAGTCTTAAAAAGGAAGGGAATTCTGACATGTGCTATAATATGCATGAACCTTGAGGACATTATGTTAAGTGAGGTAAGCCAGTCACAAGACAGACACACCGCGACCCCACTTAACGAGGCACTTGGAGGAGCTGAAGTCACAGAGACAGAAGCGGGGTGCGGTTGCCAGGGGCTGGAGAAGGGCAGGGTGGGGAGTTGCAGTTTAATGGGCACAGAGTTTCAGTTTTACAAGATGAAGAGAGTTATGGAGATGGATGGGTATGATGGTTGCACGTTATAAATGTGTATTTTGAACTATAGTTAAAATGGTTAAGATGGTAAATTTGGTTTTTTATATATAGGTAAAATTGTGTATATATATATGTATATATATATATATACACACACACATATATATATACATACCACAACTTTAAAATTTGGGGGAGAACTCATTTTAAAAAGTCGGAATCTTGAAGCTTTGAACTCCGCCGGTCTGTGTAATCTCGCCCCGCAAGGCCGTGGCCTCCGACCGGCCCACGTCCCGGCTCTGAAACGCCTGGCCCTCGAGCCGTCGGGGACGACCTCCACCCCTTCTCGGCCTTTCCCCGTGCCGTTCTGTAGCAGCACAAAACTTGATTGTTGTCAACATCAAATACAGATTTCTTTATGCCTTCATTTCTGAATGAATTTTTCAGATGCGTTTGATAAAGAATACAAGATCGCGTACGACCGCCTCACACCCAGTCAAGTCAAGAGCACGCACAACTGCGACCGGCCGCCGAGCACTGGGGTGACGGAGTGCCGGAAGACTTTCGGGGAGCCTTACCTTTAAGACTGTGTGTGTGTGTGTGTGTGTGCGTGTGTGGGTGTGTGTGTGGGTGTGTGCGCTTTCAACATGTGTTGTATAGTCAGTGCATAAAATAACACTTTTAGACTCTAAGCTTTTTTCTTCAATTTTTGAAAATACATTTGTAAATGGTTCGGGATGTCCACACAGCTTATGTACAGAATGTTTTAAGAAGAGAATAGTGACAAGTGGGGAGAGAGCCACTTTGTTTCCCATTTCCTTTTTTTTCTGTACTTTCCCTGTAACAAGTAATTATTTTTGTGGTGAGGAATTCCCTAAACAAAAGTAGTTCCCAGGAAATAAAACAACCGTTTTATGGTTTCTCTTTGACGAGACATACTGAAAACTCATATACGGAACTTGAACTAATGTAGACTCAGAGTATCTCCTGTTTTCATAGACTAGTCAAATGTTTTGACCATGAAGTTGTATTATACATATTTTAAATTGTTTATAGTAAGTTGATATTTTTTTAATTTTTAAACTTAATATAGCAAACTTAAAATGAACTTAAACTTATAAAGCAAGCAATTAAGTGCTTATTTTCCTTGTCTGCTATTTGAAGGAATTAGTACAGCTGCAGATCTCTATATGTATATCTCTCTATTTTTTTTATTACTTGGCAGAATGATTCAGAAATGTCAGTGCTGGTGTCCGTGCTGTCGTAGATGTGCGTGTTAGCGCTCCCGAGCCTGACCGCGGCGCGGGTCACGGCAAAGGTGTGCGCTGCTGGGACTGACTCGCTGAGCCTGTGGAAGGAGAGCCAGGGAGGGTCCGAGTCTGCTTCTGCAAAGCCGGGCTCAGCATACCACAAGTCCGAAAGCTCTCGATTGCTCGTAGATACGTACAGTACACAGGGAAAATAGCTTCCAAAGCCAAATATCCATTTAAATGTTAATACTCTACATAAATATTTATGTTGGGAAATATGTCAATTTACGCTTTTCCAAATTTTAACCTTAATATCTAAAATATTGGGTATGATGCAAATTGTACTATATTGATTGATCAGGAATATGACCTCCCGGAGTATTCTGTTAATATATATACATATAAATATTCAAAAAAATTTTTCAAAAATAGAAAAGTTATAACTCTAAAAGTAAAGCCATAGAGAATTTCCCATAGTAAGGAACTTGGCTTTTTCCATAAGCCTTGGAATCTGAAGTTTATGGAATTAAAGTCCAGAAATAATCAAAAATCAGACAATAAACTGGATGTTTAAGCACTATGGGCAGACTCTAAAATAGACTCTAAAAAATATTTTTAGTCCCATTATCTCTAATATCACTTTCTTTGGGTAATTCTGATCTAAAGTATTCTTTGGCTGTTAGACTTCATGGATCTTCAATATGTGTGGGTGGGTGGGTGTGTGTCTGCACGCGTCGTTACGGAAGGAATTCTCTAGCCAATTGCAAAGGAGAAACGGGATGGCCCCGAATTACGTGTGTAAAGCCAGTGGAGTCCAGGACGTTTGGACTGCAGAGGTCATGGAGTCCTAAGACTTAGAATCAGTTCAGCTGCAGAAAAGCCACTGTTTGAGTTCGCACTACAAGTGAGTATCGCCAAGCTGAAACATCTCACAGCTTTCTACTCTAGGAAATAACGGGGAGAGTTTAAAAATGTAAAATTTTAGTTCAGTTAGCTTGGGGCGGAACTTGCTTACTTGAAAAATCTGGTGCTATGCACATGTATCTGCCTCTCCTTTGTAAATACCACTCCAATTTTCTCTCTCAGTATTCAAATCAAAGTTTCACATTCCAAGTGGGTCTTAGGTTTTTCTAAATCACTTGTAAGTTGTCCAAGTGAGAAACATGTGATAGGTGAGGCTTTTGGCATTGGCCACAAACATCCCTCCAAACAGGATTCTGGGGTTCGATTCTGTTTTTGTTCTTGTTTGGTTTTTTCCCTTGTAAGAACAGCTTTCACTTTTGTTTACCTTATCTTTAACACAGGATGAATCAGTTTATTGATTTCAAACATCTAACCAAAAAAGATGAGGTGAAGCCCATTATTTGTGGTTCAAACTTACTTGGAAAAGTGAATGTAATTTTAGTTAAAATGTCTCCTCCCCACCCCCACCCCCAGTTTTGTTTCTGCTTTTGGCTGGGTTTTGCTTCCCCTACTTTTAATCCCCAGGGAATATTATTTGCACAAATTTAGTCTTTAAAAAACCCTAAAACATGAATAGGAAGTGGCAAACTCTGCTCAAAACAAAATTAAAACATAGATCATCCTTTAAAATAATTCTATACATACTTTCCTTTCATTTTCTCTCTGTTGACCGTACATTTTGGAAAATTGTGGCCAACTGTGTTGCCCTTGGGGAGAAAGACCCTTTGCTACATTATCTGTCTCTTATTTTCTTATTCTTAGTTTTGTTTATGTGTCTAATAGTTGAAAATAAATCATTCTGTGTCCTGGTATAACTTGTTTACTACTTTGTTGTGTTTTGAATGTCACATTTGTATTTTAAATAGTATTTCAGTATTCGACTTTTTCATCCTATTGTCAGATAGGGAATTGTGCAGCCTGTTCACATTCTGATTGGTCTTTTCTGATTATTTGGGGCTTTTTGTTTTCTTTTTTCTTTCTTTTTCTTCTTTTTTTTTTTTTCTTAGCTTTAAGCCCTAAAATCACCAGCCTATTTTATCATAAGGTTTTCTAATGACTTTCCATTTTTGTATGTATAGAAATGGCCCCTAAAAATGTTGGTTCAGCATTTTAGGTGGTAATACTTATTTTACTTTATGCTGGGAATCACTAAGATACTCCAGCGCACCTAGTAAATGGTAGCCTGCTGTATCTAGAAGGCTGTTAGGTTGTACTGTAAACACTTTGCGCATTCACGGTAGGAAAATACCCATTTGTATGGTAATGCGTGAGAGCCCAGCTTTCCTTTCACTTCTCCCACTACCACAGAAAGCTGCTGTTAGGCACGTTGTCTCGGAGCAGGAAGGGAAAGAGCAGGCTGCCCTTGGCCGCCTCAGTGCTGCGGTTTGCATGCTCTGCCCTTTCTGCTTAGACACCTGACTGAGTTTTACCTCAGAACCGAATCCTCTAGAAACTACTCACCAACTTACCTTCATCTCCTCAGTACTTGATCTCTTCATCCCTTCACGGTATTACCCTGTTCTCCTGGCCTCAAAGTACATGCCTTGGCTGGCTTAATTATTTTCGTTTACAAAATTAACAGTGCACAAATTATTGTAGGCATTTCTGTCTCTGATACAAAAAGTCTGTGTGATGGGCTCATTCTCTGAGCTGGAACAGGCTCCTCTGATAGAGTCAGTGCGGCCTTTTCCCCAGGGACGAGCAGCCAGGCCGTGAGTGCTCTCTGCACCTTTCATAGAGACTAGGCCCCCCCGCAGCAGGGTCTGCCCACAAAGAAGGGGTCATAACCAAGGGTGTTCTTTGGCACATAAGGTCCACCAGTTCTTCGTTTGTATCTACCAGGCTTTGCCCAACATATTAATTCCAAATCTGGCTGCCATTGGTACTCAATCTTTAAATAGGGGATAATTAGGATATAGACAGTGTTATAAAAGGCCAAGCCTATAATTTGATAGAAACATTTTCAGATGAGAGTGCAGTATAATGTTCACAATGTATAGTAACCATTTAAACATACACCAGTTTTCATAAGTTTGGAATTCAGCCTTTTTTCTGGTACTATAAAATATTAACCCATTAAATTTGGAACAGTTTCACATTTTTAGAAATTTGACCCAAATTTATTACCAGGGTCATGAAGAAAATGCAGCCTCATGGAGGATGGAGGAGAAGTCATCTATGCAGCCAGCCTTCCAACTCAGACACCTGTGTGGGGCCAGTCCGGCCCCCCAGGCTGGTGGATGAGCTAGAGTACAGATCGTTTTGTGTATCAAGTGAGAGGACCATCTCACCGTTATCTTGGCATTTTACATTGGTACTTTATCTCTAAAACAGCACAGTTTTAACAAATTATGGATCTGTAAACATATGATGAAAAATTTAATTTCCAAGCATAACAAATTGATCTTTTGGAAGTTACATAAGCCTTCCATCTCCCTGAAATGTCCCCCCTGCACCCCTGCCCTTGAATTCCTACTCATCCATCAACACTCAGCTTTCATTTTATATACTTGACCCTTTCTGTCATAGTATAAATTGATCAGAACTTCTTTCTAGGCAAGGAGAAATGCCAGAAATTCTGACACTGATCAGGAAAAGGGTGTTAGATCCTTAGAGTTGATTTTAATCACAAAGTGGCTCTCCGGTGCTTTATAACTGCAGAACGTTCCACTGTCCATCACTCCCGGCTGGCTCCTGGTCTTGGCATTGGGATCTCCCTTCCGGAAGGATTGTTCTGTTCTGAGGCCAGGGCAGACGGAGACCGGGCAGCACAGCAGCCTGCGGACTGAGGACAACTAACTTAACAGCATGGGGTTTGGACATGATTCCATGTTCTTCATCGGCCTTCTCTGGAGCATTCCGACCCAGTGACCTAAAGATACAGATGACTCCATCTATGTTTGTAAAACAAAACACCAGTGGGACTCACCATTGATTGAAATGGAATAAAAGTCATTTCCAAAAAATGTGAATCCTGGGGTAGTGAGATCATTAAATTAACCAACCCAGCTTAAGACATGGATTATGGTTGGAGTACTTTGAACACAGCCCTTCAAAACCAAAATTTTTTTTCATATCACATCTGTCCTGCTATCTTCTAGTCTTCAGTGAATCCTCTCTCATGTTTGTAAGTAAAGTTGTATTTACCGTCATGATCTATAGTCACTGCAGCTTCCTTTGCTCCAAAACCAGGGACACAGAACTGTTTCATTCTAACGTGTCCCTTAACTCGACACTAGTCAAAGCAGCAAGTGGTGGTATTTAATATACAAGCACTTCAAATTTCACATGCAATGTTGAAATAACCACACAATTTTTGAAAGCAGATGTCCTTTACACTAGCTATCTAGAAGTGGTAATACTTTTTTCCTTAGGCAGGTTGCCATTGTGCTGGGCATTTCGGGGATTTCTCCTTTGTAATTGCCTTAACACCCACTTGTAAGCCACACAAGAAGTCAGTCTTCTTGCTCTATAATATTCTCTAGGTTAACATACAAAAGTGGCATGCCCCCCCAATCTCTTTGGGGTTTTTTACAGATTTTATTTATTTTTACACCGAGGGGTAGGGAGAAAGAGAGGGAGAGAAACATCAGTGTGTGGTTGCCTCTCATGTGGCCTCCACTGGGGACCTGGCCCACAACCCAGGCATGTGCCCTGACCTGGAATTGAACCAGCGACCCTTTGGTTCCCAGGCCAGCACACAATCCACTGAGCCACACCGGCCAGGGTGGTCTCTTTGTAAACCAGACTTGCCTCTACTGCCTTTGAACTCTTTACCTTCTCATTCACTAGAAGCAGCTGTCACTGTTGGTAAGAATATGCTGGAGGGACACAGCCAGTGCAGCTGTGTTAAATGTCTACTCCCTCAAGGTGACCACTTGCTGGGGATAACACTAACTTGGATTTTCTAATCAGTACATATTTTTAAATAGCCCTTGGAGTAATTTTTCTTCCCTAATATTCATGCCTTCCAATTCAAGGGCAAATTACCAATTATAATTTCTTGAGTTCCTTATTTTAACTTCATTTTTCAGAAATGCAATAAGAGCTAATGTAGTCCTTTTAAGCTATAAAATATTGGTGCACGTTTTACTAATGATAATTGATTCCTGTTATATTTCATTTTTTCCCTATAGCCTTAGCTCTTCAAACTCACCCAGAACCGAACTGGTTGTGATTACAAACCGGGTAGAACCTCACGTTTTTGAACAGAAAGAGGAGACAGCACATCGCAGCATGTGCTTGGGGCAGGAGCTGGGAGGGTCGGGTACATCCACATCTTTTGGATCAGCAGCCCTTGAGTGATCAGGGGACGGTGGGCACGGGAGCTTGTCTTGTCCTACCCGCCCCACCCCTCACCCCAATTCTCTCGTGTGGAAACCCCTCCGACTCCAAGGGGCCTTCTGGTCTCCACACGACAGCTAGCTGTGTGTTTCAGTCAGGGGCAGGAACCACACCCCTCCAGAGGTGAGGTGGTTAACGCGCAACGAGCTGCAGGTGTTTCACTCCTGGGTCACGTTCGCACCAGGACCCTCAGCCTCTCGGTTCATCCTCCGCATCACGTTCCTTCTTTCGTGAATGCAACAAGAGGTGCGATAACCTCTGGTGTGGTTTTCTGACCCATGTCCATTTGGAGCAACAGTGACTGGCTCAGACAGACACAGGACAGGATATGATGCGATCTTCCAACATCACACTGATGACCAGGAATACAAAGTACAGGAGGAACATTGTGAAGCCCAGGATCTTGTTCATTCTCCATTTGCACGATGCAATTGAAGAGATCACGAACAGGAGCATGAGAAAGAGCAGAACAATGGCACAGAACAAGCCATTGCTGCTGACTGGGACGGGCTGCAGTCCGTTGATAAGAGAGAAAAGCAACCAGGGAACAGGCAGGCTGCAAGATCGAAAAAATAATATGAGTATTCTTCATGTTGAATTCCCCTATGTGTAAGCTGTATTTTACCATTTACAAAGTATGTATTTTACCACACACACGCACACAAAATCTGTGAAATAGGGCAGCAAATATTAGCCCCATTTCAGAAATGAGGATACTAAGAAAATTAAATTACATGCCCTTGGACTCACAGCTAATAACTGGGAAAGCCTAGACTAAAACAAGTTTTCTGGGCCTGCGTGTTCTTATTTCACACTAACTCACGTCTGTGTGACTCACCAGACCCGTGGACGAGTGACTCATCTCTAAATTCTTACGATGAGGCCCAGCCCAGGGTTACGTTCTTTAATTTCTTCAGTGATCAGGAACACCTATGCCCTCTCCCTGTCCCAACTATACACTCACATAAATGAATTCAAATGAATGAAACCAAAGCCACCACTCAAGTCCGGGACATGACTGGGGGAATGGAAATAAACCAAGTGAGTAAGAGAACGGGTAGGGAGGCTTCGGCATTTGCTTATTTATACAAAATGCTTTTAGAGCTGGCAGCAACCCAAATGCAAAGGCGCGGGATATCAGGAAGTGAGAATGAGTCATCATCCCAGCACCACCCCCCCGCCCCCACCTTGCAGGTCAGTGAGCAGAGCATTTGACCGTATTTGGTAACAGAATTTAATGGACTTCATTTTTCAAGTCATCTATAAGTTCTAGGCAGCATTTTAGTCCTACTATCCCATCTGGCTGTGATGAATGAAGGGGGATTCTTTGTTGCCTTATAGAAATTAACAATACTAATGCCCTGCGATTCCATGTATAATGAATGAAGCAGAAACCCAGCAGACAGAGCCAACACAAGGTTTTCCAGTCTTACTTAATGTGCCTTAGGAAGCAACTTCGCCACTCACCCCACGGTGATATCAAATATGTTACTGCCCACAGAGCTGGACACGGCCATGTCTCCCAGGCCTTTCCGAGCAACAATCACGCTGGTGATGAGGTCAGGGATTGAGGTGCCTGCTGCCAGGATCGTCAAACCCATAATCTCTTCAGAAATCCCTATTGTTTCACCAACCTAGTAAACAGAGTAATAAGAAACCATGGCAACAGCAGGTGGAAAATCTGAGGCTCCTCAAAGCACCAACCACATTCTGTTGTACTCTGCGCAAACCCAGCGCTCCCGGGGAGCTCAGCGCACGCCCGTGGTCTGAGTGAGGGAGGGCGATGGTGGAGATGGGCCATAGAGAGAGAGCGGGGCCCCTGCTCAAGGCTTCAGGAAATGACTGCTCTTGTCCAGCTTGGACTAAAAGTCCATCTATTCTATCACCTGTTGCTGTCATTCAAACAATGGCATCTCTGCTTCTCAAAGAACTGCCCCTCCGAAGACCTGTTCTCGTCACATTTTCATTTCCGGAACCGTGGACACCCGCTATGTGCCGGGGAATGAGGCCGGAGAGAGATGTGTGAGCAGCATGACACCGGCCCTCCTCTCAGCCCAGTGAAGGAGAAAAGCTTGGTGACAACATTTACAGCCCTGTGCTAAGTGCAAGTCCAGGTAGAGCAGAACCGATCCCCGAGAGGAGGTGAAACCGAGCTTGCCCTCACGAGGGTGTGTGTATGAGTCACGGGGGCAGAACAGTGGGAGGTGCATGACGGAGGAGGCAGGAAGTGCGGGGGTCAGAGCAGACTGCGAGGGCCTTCTGTGGAGCTACAATGTGAATATAAGACAGAAGACCACACTTGAAAAGCACTACATTCACTGGAATAAAAGGACTGCCTGTAATGGTGTAGAAACTGTACAAACTCACTTGATCCCCAACATTCCCTGGAAATTTGCCCTGAAGGAAAAAGGGGTCCTTGGGGCTTCCTGACACAGGGTGCAGTGCCCGCCATTCACTCACCTGGTGAGCCCACCACACCATGAGGTATGAGAACGTGGCTATCCACATGATGGATCCCAGGAAGGTGATAACAAAAAACTTCCTAGACTCCTGTTTGAAAGTATAAAAGAAAGAGAAGTTGCAGAGGGGAGAGGTCTCTGGCCCCGGACTCAGTGATGAGATCAGCTGGAGGACTGATGGAGAGGGTCTGGAGACGTCTGAGCTGCGATCTCTCTCCAGCGAGGAGCCCGAGAGGGCCGGGCCTGGGCGGGCCTGGTGGCCTACAGGGGCATCCGGACAGTAGGGAGTTCACCGGTCGCCAAACTGGACAGAGCTACCTGCTTGCCCCAGAACCAGACCAATCTAGGTATTTAACTGGGCTTCTGCAACCTCTCTCTGCCCTAGCCCTTCCTCTGCAGACGCAGACATGGAATATGGACTGCCTTTGCAGTCCATATGGAATATGGGGTATGCTAGTCAGCTCCTTCCCTGTAACTAGAAAGCTGGGAAGAAACAGCACTTGTCACCCTGGGTTTCACGGGAACCCTGTGGAACGTGGCAGGGGTGTGGTGGCATCGCTCCTCCTATTAAATCAGGATACGAGGTAGGAGTCAAGGAGCGGCGAGTTCACATTGCTTATGGCGGTGGAAATATGCCCATTCTAGGGCCTCGTAAGCCCATCAGTGTGTCCCTAGGTGCGTGGTCTCCTCCAGAGCTGCAAATTCTAGCCCAGATCCTCCCTCTGGTTGAGTCCTGCCAAGCCAATTGACCCTGTCTTCCCCTCCCCACCTCGGGTGGGGAGCCTAGAGACCTCCCAGCCCCCCTGGGGAGAGACAGCCTGGAGTCCGGCCGCAACCTCACCAGCCTCCGGACGTCGGGCACTGTCAGCCACAGCGGGAACACAATGGGCAGGAGGAAGAGGTAAATGGCCTGCTTCTGCCAGGTCTCGGGCCACTCCAGGGACAAAGGCTCCTCGTTTTCTTCCTCTTCCTCTTCTTCCTCGTCCTCATCCTCGTCCTCCTCTTCTTCCTCATCTTCACTGTCACCTCCATCACCTCCTCCTTCGCCATCTGCTCCTTTCTCATCATTTTCGGCTTCACCTTGTTCAGCATTGGCTTCCTGCTCTTCGGTTTCACCTTCATCACCTTTCACTTTGCCATCTTCTCCTGCTGGGAGTTCACCTTCACCTTCATCATTTCCGTTTGGTTCTGCTTGGACCTCATCTTCGCCGTCGCCTCCGTCACCTCCCCCTTCGCCATCTGCTCCTTTCTCATCACTTTCGGCTTCGCTCTTGGCTTCCTGCTCTTCAGTTTCTTCACCTCTGACCTCACCATCATCTCCTTCTGTTTGGAGTTCACCTTCACCTTCATTATCTCCTTTTCCTTCTGCTTCAATTTGACCTTCACCTTCCAGCTGAGGTTCGCCTCCACTTTGCTGCCCACTTTGGCCTTCACCAGGAGCTTCACCCCCTCCGCCGGTCACTTTGCCTGTGCTCTCGGCTCCGTCCTGCAATCCAAAGCCGACAGATTAACATGTAGTAACTTCCCTGCTTGTCTTCCTTTGCAGTTTCCTCCTATTATTTTTGTTGTCCTTCTCTCAGAATGTATCTAAAACTTGAGTATGAGGAGAAAACTAGCGCAATTATTCAACAAAATTCCCTTCACAACATTCCCACCCAGTGGTGGTTTAGTCTTTATTTGATCATTTCCAGGGATAGAGAATTCGCCACCTAAAGCAGCTTCTGTCATCTTTGGCAACTCCGATCGGTTTGAAGTCCATATTTCTACCAAGGAGCTACCCTATGTGTATGCGTTTACTCTTTGGAGACACACAGAACAAAGCTAATCACTCTTCCACAAGACAGCGCTCTTCCCTGCATTCAAGGTGCGCAGGTCCCTCTGTCACCCCCCCATATAACGGCCCAGAGCCTCATCCCCATCTCGGTGAGCTCGTTCTAATTAGCTTATATCCCATGAGGAAGCTTCTAAAGCTGAACACAGAGCAGTGCACCGAGTTCAACAGGACCATCACCCCCCTTGCGTCAGACACTGGGCACTGTTAATGCTGCGTGACCTCCTTTGGTGGCTGCATCTCATTACTGGGCCCACTAACCTGCTAAACTGTTATATTACCTCCCGTGTATAAAATGATGATAATAACTACTTTGGGGGGTGGGTTTTTTGTGCCAGGCATCATGCTTAGTGGTATAATAATAATAGCTAGCAGTTACTATGTTTCATTAATCAATTAATTAATTATATAGCCAGAATTAAAACCGTCTGATAGATGAAGAAACTAGGGTACAGAACAGATAAATAACTTGCCCGTGTCCACACAGTTCATAAGTGATGAAGCTGGGATTTGAATATGGCTAGTCCAATTCGACCTCTTCACCACCAGCCTACCCTGTTTTGCAAACGCCAGGGCCAGATGAGGTCTTTGGTTCCCAAACCTCAGAGCGTGGGGAGCTCATTAGAATGGCACATGTCCTTGCCCCACCTGGACCGGCTGAATCAGAATCTCTGGGAGCAGAGGCAGGGGTTTACTTTAACATGCTCACAAGTGCTCCCCGTAGGCCCCTGCAGGCCGGTGTTCGGGAACCCTGGGCTGACTCCACACGCCCCCTGCAGGCCGGTGTTCGGGACCCATGGACTGACTATGCACCACAAAGCCATGGATGCGGCGACCCCTCAGATTGGGCTCTCAGCTAGTCTAGAACAACACGCTGGTCCAAGCCCTTGAACAAATGACCTGTGTGCTCATGGAGTATGTTTTCTGTAACCATCTTCATGACACAGCCAAGCCCCAAGGGTGCTCAGTGATTCTCTGCTCTGCTGCATGTTAAGCCACCTGGAGACTTTAAAAACGTCCATGCCCTCGGACCCACCACAGATATTCTGGCCTAATGGACTGAAGGCGGGGCCTGGGCATTTTTAATATTTCCCCAAATTCTAATATGCAGCCAGAATTAGGGACCCTTGCTGAAGTCAAATGTTAATATTTGTGAGGCTTTGCTTTGAACTGGGGAGGAAGAATGAGAAGATTTTAGTCTGACATCGTTCCCGCCCTCCCTCCCCACCCCCACGGGGGAGAGGTTTCCTGGAGAAGACGATGAGTCATGGAAGTTGATCGGCGTGGGAGTTGTCTGCCCAGCCCAGGTCCTCTTCTCTAGGAACTGTTGCCCCGCAGAGTCTCCTCTTCCGCAGTCAAATCACCCCACCTGTCCCTGCCACAGCTGACGGGACACTGGCTGGGTCCCTGCCCGTGACCTGGTTTGAACATATTCTCTCTGCTGGGACCAGGAGCCGGGCGCTGTCCGACCCCCTACAGACTGGAGAACGGGGGTAGCGGTCCGGGCTTGTGCGTGCTAACACGGAGCCAGTGGGGCCAGGCCGCCAGGAGGGACCGAGTGACAGAGCCGGCGCACAGAGAAGGGGGCGTGAGGGAGAGCAGGACATGGAGTGAGAGGCCACCAGGGTCCTGGATACCTTCTCAGGCCCAGGTCCAGCTCCTGGTGACACCAAGCTTCACTTCCCGCGCTGGGGCTCCGCTTCATCCCTTTCCAGTGAGCTGGCTCTCCTGGGCCTGCTCAGGACACTCACCGCACCATGAAGGTGTCTTAGACACTGGACCCAAAATTGCTGGCTTAATGGTGTGATATAATTGAGTGCTTCTGGGTGTCAAATAAAAAACAAAACAGTGATGGAACTTGCAAACCGAAGGCTTAGTCATTACCAGCCACTCAACCCTTACTGAACACAGCTGTGTGCTCGGAGTTTCTCTGTGCTGGAGACAGAGAGGACTCAGAATCCGATTCTGCCTTCAGGAGCCTCACCGCTAGCGGGGGAACCAAGAGAGGCTCAGAGAGTACAGCGGGGAACAGTGTGCCGCAGGCATTCAGACTGGGGGGTCGGGGAAGGTGTGTAGCGAGGGAGGCACCTGCACTGGCCTGGGGGGAGATCGGGAGGTGAGGATGGAAGGGAAAGGCATTCTGGGGAAAGAAGCCGTGTGGGCCAAGGCCTGGAGGGAGAAAAGCAGGGAGACGAGAAGTCCAGTGTAGCTGCTGCGCGGTGAGCGGCTGCGAGGCTGCAAAGACAGCAGCAGTGTCGGGACTCAGGAAACCCCACGGACAAAGCCAAGGTTACCCAGCCAGCCTGCCCCCAGCATGTCGAGCTGACTGGTCTCACTGTCCCATAGCTGCTGACAGCCCCTAACAGTTATCCATTCGTTTTTTACAGCATGTGACAGTTGGTGACCCGTTCTCCTGTATACTGCCGCACTCACACTAGGGCGTTAATGGTGAATTAACAGGCCCCACAAGGTATCTGATCTTCACAGTTCATTCCAGAGGAATGAACCTCAAACAGCGTTTCAGGCCTTCCAGGAGCAAGGATTGTCGGTCAGCAAGCCCTCCCCCAGGCCTCTCGAATTCCTCCACCTGAGAAGAGGCCCGTGCCTACCTGACTGCCAGGATCCTCCTCCTGGTCGCCCTGGACATCTGGAGCAGGGGCTGGTGTGACCGTGACCGCAGGGAGCTTGGCTGGCTCCTCCTCTTTAAAGGACAAACATGGGACAGGTCAGAAGGGCGCCAGGTGTTGGGGGCAGCTGGCAGAGGCGGCTGGGAGTGCCTTCAGGGCCACTGGACTTGTCCAATTCAGGGCCTCCGAAGGGAAGTTTCTTGTTGATAGGAAAAGGACAATGACACGATGTGAACTGTCGTTGTCCTGTCCACGGACATGTGGACAGATGACATGGAGCCATCCCTGCTCCCCCTGTGTTCACAGAGACTTCCACCCTGGCCATTGTGGTCTAGGGCACTACGAACAGCTTGGGCAACTGAGCAGACAGAGGGCAAAGCCCCGGCCCTAAGGGTCTGGCCTTTCCCCTGACCAACGGCTGGGAGAGGATCCTAATGATGTCGAAGACAGCAGCTAGGAAGCCTTGAAAAGTCCGCAGCGCTGGGCTTGGGTACATACAGGCTTTCGCTCCTTGGCTGTGTGGCTTCTGGCAAGTTACTTGACCTCTCTGAGTCTCCCTTGTCTATACAGTGGGAACAATGACTGCTGCTCTGCCTCCCTCCAGGGTTCGTAGGGACCTCAGGTGGACTGGTATGCTATACAGAACCCGCAGGGCAGCGGCGGTCTCACTGCCCTGTTCTGCCCTGTGACACAGAAGTCCACACAGATACTGGACTTCTGTGTCACCAGACCCCTGGCCTTTCTTCCCTGGGGCTGCTGGTCTCAGGCCAACCCCTAGCAGAACTATCCTTGTGCAGACACGGCAGGAAGAAGAAATAGAGTCCAATAGTCTAATCTGCAACAAAGAAGCGGGAGCTCAACAACCTTCGGCCTGGCCCTGCCCACCCCATCTAAAGGGAGCACAGCACACGCTGTGCGGGCCTGCCCTCACTCGGGGCGGGGACGCCGCGAACAGCAAAGTGCAGGGCAGCACCAGCCCCTCACCCCAGCTGCCTGGCTCAGAGAGGCCAAGGGGCAGCCGCAGCCCCTGGCAGACACGGGGGAGGGAGGCGGCAGGAGAAAAGCCGCTGGTCTGGCCGTCCTCTCACCTTCTGGTTTGCTCTCTGCTTTGGCCTGAGGCTCGGCTTTGGCCTCCTGATTCAAGCTCTCCCCGTCCGTGTTCTTGGAGGAGCGGGCTGCGAACGAAAAAGGAAACGCATCTGGGACACACAGTCCCTTCCACACGCGCTCAGTCAGGCCGGCCAGCCAGCAGCCAGGGCAGCTGCAGTGGAGGGGAGAGGCTGCCTGGGAGCCACGAGGCTTGTCGTGGTGCTTAGTTCCCAAACCGTTGTTTTAAATTCTCTGCACTGTCACTAACTGGCTGTGACCTTGGGCAGCCCCCTCCCCATCTAGGCCAGTTTCCTTTCCGGTGAAATAACATGGTTGGTCCTGGGGGCAACAAACAGGATGTATTTCCTTTGTGAGCCCAGTGACAGCGGCTTGGGTGCCAACTTGAGGGGACTCCTCCTCCGCGCTTGCCGGGAGAGTGTGCGATGGATCGTGCGTGATTGATCGGGGGTGTCTGCAGCGGCAGGGGATGAAGAAATGATGACAGGGCCCTGGCTGGCGCAGCTCAGTGGATTGAGCGCGGGCTGGGAACCAGACGGTCCCGGTTCGATTCCCAGTCAGGGCACATGCCTGGGTTGCGGGCCAGGTCCCCA